>ML102373.1:1856-39666 GCA_003697995.1 Taxidea taxus jeffersonii | reverse complement strand
CTTCCTTCCTTCCTTCCTTCCTTCCTTCCTTCCTTCCTTCCTTCCTTCCTTTCTTTCTTTCGTTCTTTCTTTCTTTCTTTCAGAGAGAGGGGAAAGCAGGCTCCCCGTTGAGCAGAGAGCCTGATGAGGAGCTCGATCCCAGGATGCTGGGATCATGATCTGAGCCGAAGGCAGAGGCTTTAACCCACTGAGCCACCCAGGCACCCCTGTTGCTAGGATTTCTAGTGTTATGTTAAACAATAGTTGCGAGACTGGGCCTCCTTGAGGTGTTCCTGATCTTAAAGGAAAGGGCCTCAACTTTTCCTCATTGATAATGATATTCACTGAGTGCTTTTCATACACAATTTTTGTGATATTGAGGAATGTTCCCTCTATCCTTATACTCTGAAGAGTTTTAATGAGGAACGGATGTTGTATTTTGTCAAATACTTTTTCTGAATCACTTGGGAAAATCATGTGGTTCTTGTCTTTTCTTTTATTGATGTGCTCTACCATGTTGATTGACTTGTGAATATGGAATCACCCTTGCATCTCAGGCATAAAACACACCTGGTCGTGGTGAATAATTATTTTAATGTACTGTTGGATCCTATTAGCTATCCTATCAGGAATATTGATCTGTAATTCTCCTTCTTGGTGGGGTCTTTGCCTGATTTGGGGATCAGGGTAATGTTGGCCTCATAGGAGGAGTTTGAAAGTTTCCCTTTCATTTATGTATTCTGGAACAGCTTCAGTAGAACAGGTATTATTTCTTCTTTAAAAGTTTGGTAGTATTCCCCTAGGAAGCCATCTAGCCCTGGACTTTTGCTTTGGGGGATATTTTTGATTAGTGCTTCAGTTTTGTTACTGGTTATTGGTCTATTCAGACTGTCTATTTCTTCCTTTTTCAGTCTTGGTAGTTTGTAAGTTTCTAGGAAAGGATTCATTTCTTCCAAGTTCCTTAATTTGTTGGCATACTGTTTTTGGTAATAATTTCTAATAATTGTTCCTATTTCCTTGGTGTTAGTCGTGATCTCTCCTCTTTCATGATTTTATTAATGTGGGTCCTTTCTCTTCTCTTTTGGAAAAGTTTGGCCAGTGATTTATCGATCTTATTAATTATTTCAAAGAACCAGCTTCTAGTTTCATTGATCTGCTCTACTGTTTTTCTGTTTTTTTTTAATTATTATTATTTCATTAATCTCCGCTCTAATCTTTATCATTTCTCTTCTGCTTGATTTAGGCTTTACTTGCTGTTCATTCTCCAGATCCTTTAGGTGTTGGGTTAGATTGTTCATTTGGGATTTTTCTAATTTTATTGAGAGAGGCTTGGATGGCTGTGTATTTCCCCCTTAGGACTGCCTTGGCAGTATCTCATAGGTTTTGGAGCAATGTGTTTTCATTTTCATTGGTCTTCATGAATTGTTTAAGGTCTTCTTTAATTTCCTGGTTGACCCATTAATTCTTTAACAGGATGCTCTTTAACTTCTGAGAGTTTCAACTCCTTCCAAATTTTTCTTGTAATTGCGTTTCAGTTTTAAGGCACTGTGGTCTGATACAATGCAGGGAATAATCTCAGTCTTTTGGTACTGGCTGAGACCTGATTTGTGACCCAGTATATGGAATATTATTGAGCCATCAGAAATGACGAATACCCACCATTTGCATCGACATGGATGGAACCGGAGGGGATTATGTTAAGTGAAGTAAGTCAAGCAGAGAAAGACAATTATCATATGGTTTCACTCATGTGTGCAACATAAGCAATAACACGGAGGACCACAGGGGAAGGGAAGGAAATCCAAAGGAGGAGAAATCAGAGAAGGAGATGAACCATGAAAGACCTTGGACCCCAGAGAAACAATCTGGGTGTTTCAGAAGGGAGCAGGGTGGGGAGAGGAGATAACAGGGTGATGAGTATTGAGATGGGCATGGGCCATGATGGGCAATGGGTGTTATACTTAACTAATGAACCACTGAACACTACATCAAAAACTAATTATGTACTATAGAGTGGCTAACTATACATAATAAAAAAATAAGATAAAATAAAATGAGTCTCTTGTAGAGAGCATATCAAAGATCCTGCTTTTTTATCCAATCTGAAACCCTCTGACTTTTGGTTGGAGCAATTAACCAATTTATACTCAGGGTAACTATTGAAAGGTATGCATTTAGTGCCATTGTATGGCATGTAAAGTCCCTGTTTCTATAGATTTTCTGTTTCTTTCTGGTATGTGTTAATCTTGGTGTCACTTACAGGATTCCTCCTTAATATTTCTTGTAGGGCTGGCTTGATGATCACTTATTCGTTCAGTTTCTGTCTGTCCTGGAAGCTCTTTATCTCTCCTTCCATTCTGAATGACATGCTTCCTGGATATAGTATTCTTGGATGCATGTTTTTCTCATTGAGTACCCTGAATATATCAGGCCAGCACTTTCTGGCCTGCCAGGTCTCTGTGGATAGACCTGATGCAAATACAGTGTTCCTACCTCTGTAGATAAGGAACTTCTTGTCTTGAACCACTTTCAGGATTTTCCCTTTATATCTAAAACTTGCAAACTTCACTATTATATGTTGGGGTGTTGATCTATTTTTATTGAATTTGGGAGGGTTCCTCTCTACCTCTTGGACATGAATGCTTATTTTCTTCCTCGGATTAGGGAAGTTCTCAGTTATGAGTTGCTCAACTACACCTTCTGCCCCCCCTTTCACCCTCAGAGACCCAATAATTCTGACGTTGGTATGTTTTATAGCACCACTGATTTCTCAAAGCCTCTCTTCATGATCTATTAGATGTTTTTCTCTCCTTACCTCAGCTTCCTTCCTTTCCATCAATTTGTCTTCTCTGTCACTGACTCTCTCTCCTGCTTCATTAACCCTGGATGGTAGACCATCCAATTTAGACTGAAGCTCAATTAGAGCATTTTTAATTTCAACCTGGTTAGATCTCATTTCTGCACTAAGAAATTCTCTAGTGTCTTTTATGCTTTTTTCAAGTCCAACTAGTAACTTTATAATTATTATCCTGAATTCCAGGCCTGACACTTGATTTATGTCCATATCAAGCAGATCTATGGAGGAGAGTATTACCTTTGGTTCTTTCTTTTGAATTTCTCCTTTTAGTAATTTTTTTTTTCCCAGAGAAGAATGGATAAACGAGGGAACAGAATCAAAAATATCAATCATGACCCAAGCAAAATTCACACTAGACAAATCTGAAGACTTCAAAAAGCACAAAAGTAAGGGAGAAATAAGCAAACAAGCAAGCAAGCAAGCAAGCAAACAAGAAAGAAAGAAAGAAAGAAAGAAAGAAAAGAAATGGCAGTACCCCATCTACAGCTTCAGAGTCAAAAGATCAAAGTCCCCTCACTTTAATATACCCTCTTGGACAAATGGTCTAAATTTTTGTGTGTGGCACACTCTGCAGACTCCTACGGTGCACACCCATAGCCATCCTCCCAGGGGAATTCAACAGTTCCTTATTACTGCACTTTGTAGGGCCTTGGTGCTGAGAGCCGTCACTGGATTGTGCACACACCAGCTCCGCCCCTCCCAGGGAATGGCAGAGAGTTGCCCAGTACTGACCTTTACAGGGACCCCACCCTGAGAATTGTTGCCCAGTTGTGCATGCACCTGTTCCACCCCTCCCAGGAAACAGCAGAGGGTTGCCCCACACTGTCCTTTACAGGGTTACCACCCTGAGAGCTGTTGCCCAGTTGTGCTCCCACCCACTCCACCCCCCCGGGGGATGGCAGAAGGATCTGGTCTTCAATTCCTCCTCAGGGACCCCAGGCAGAAAGCAGTCACCCAACTGGGCCCTGGGTCACAGTTAATGGTGTACTGAACTGAGAGTCCCTTCCTGGGCTTGCTGACTGTGACCAGTTTCCCCACTTCCCTGCTTGGTAACTCTACCAGCTCAGGCACCCCCATTAATTCTGTGACTCCAGGAATCCTGAAACCACGCTGTCCCACCTAGGAATCTGCCTGTTTCATCCCCTAAATGCCTTTCAGACAGGGATGTTTCTCACTGGAGCAGATTTCTAAGGATTCCAATTTTGCCCTCAGGGGCTATACCACTTTCTGGTAGCCAGTTCAGGGAGGTTCCCTCCCCCTCCATTTATCTTTGATATTTTCACTCAGATTCACTTCCCTGCACCTCCTACCTTGCAAAAAGTGGTTGATTTTCTACTTGTAGAGTTTCAGATATTCTTTTCTTACATCTCAGGTTGAACTCATGGGTGTTCAGAATGATTTGATAGTTATCTATTTAAATTCAAGGGACCACACAAAGTGAGGTCCCCTACTCTTCCACCATCTTGCCTCCTCTGAGGATTTCCAGTAACAAAATTATACTCATTTTTAATTGAGATATAATTGACATACCAAAAAGATTACTCTTTAAAAATGTACAATTCAGGCATCTGGGTGGTGCAGTCAGTTGAGCATCTCACTCTTGGTTTTAGCTCAGGTCATGATCTCAGGGTCCTGGAATTGAGCCCCACATCAGGTTCCATGCTCAGTATGGAGTCTGCTTAAGATTCTCTCTCTCAGGGCACCTGGGTGACTCAGTGGGTTAAGCCACTGCCTTCAGCTTAGATCATGATCTCAGGGTCCTGGGATTGAGCCCCATGTCAGGCTTTCTGCTCAGCGGGGAGCCTGCTTCTCCCTTTGTCTCTGCCTGCCTCTCTGCCTACTTGTGATCTCTCTGTCAAATAAATAAATAAAATCTTTTTTAAAAAGGGGAAAAAAAGATTCTCTCTCTCTCGTGCACACCCTCTGCCCCTCCTGCTTATTCTCTCTCTCTTTCTCTCTCTCTCTCTCTCTCACTCTCTCCATCTCTCTAAAATAAATAAATAAATCCTTAAAAAATAAAATATACAATTCGGTTTTTAGAATATTCACAAGGATGTGCAACAATCATTGCTATCTAATTCCAGAACATTTTCACCAATCCAGAAATAAACTCCATACCTATTAATAATCAGCCTCCTCCCCCCTCCACCTAGGCCCTGGCAATTGATAATCCATATTCTGTCTCTACAGATTCACCCATTCTGGAGAGTTCATATGAGTGGAATCATACAATATGCGGCCTCTTGTGACTGTATTTTTCCACTTAGAATAATGTTTTCAATGTCCATCTTTTGTTGTAGCATGCATCAGTACATCTTTCCTTTTTATAGATGAATAACACTCCATTATGCAGATATACCACAATTTATCCTTTGGATGGGGATTGGGTACTGGGGTAGTTTTCACCTTGGGAATAATATAATGTTGCTATAGAAATATTTGTTTGAGCTTCGTTTTTAATTTTTTGGGAGTATACACTTACAGACGGAATAACTGGGTCACATAGTAAATCTACACTTAATTTTTTCAGGAAATGTCAGACTGTTTTCCAATGTGGCTGCACCATTTTACATTCTAACCAGAAGTCTATGAGGATTTTTGCCTTCTCAACACCCTTTCCAACACTTGTTATTTTTTGTAGCTTTTATTATAGCCATCATAATGACTGTGAAGTGGTATCTCATTGTGGTTTTGATTTGAAGTCTTTAATGACCGATAGTCATTTTATTATGTGATTATTGGCCATTGACATACCTTTTTTGGGGGGAAAATATCTATTCAAATGCTTTTTACACCTTTTAATTGGGTTATTTATCTTTTTACTATTGGTAGAGTTATTTATATATTCTGAATACTAGACTCTTATCAGGTATATGACTTCATAAATTTTCTCATGTCTAGGGGTTGTCTTCTCATTTTTCTTGTGAAATCACACATGTTTTTATTTAGATGAAGTGCATTTTATCATTTTCTGGTTGTTTCCACTTTCAGTGTCATTCCAAGAAGTCATCGCCTAGATGGAGTCATAAAGTTACACCCAAGCAGTCTCCTAAGAGGTTTATAGTTTTGATGCTTGTATTTAGGTCTGATCTATACTATACTTTAATATTTGTATATAGTGTTCTGTAGCAATCCAATTGCATTCTTTTTGTATGTGGTATCTAGTTGTCTGTGCACCATTTGATGAAAATAATATTATGCCTGAGTTTAATTGTTTTCCTGGCATCCTCATTGAAAATCAATTGACCATGAACGTATCAACTTATTCCTGGACTCTCAATTCTATGCCATTGGTCTATACACCCTTCTTTATGCCAGGGCCACATAGTCTTAATTACTGTGGCTCTGTAGTAGGTTTGTTGTTTGTTTGTTTCAAGGTTTTAGTTAAATTCTAGTTAGTTAACATATGGGGTAATATTGCTTTCAGGAGTATAATTTAGTGATCCATCACTTAGTATGCTTTGAAAACATAAATAGCGAGTCCTCTAACTTTGCTTTTCTTTCATTTTTTTTCCTTAAAAAATCACTGTTTTGACAATTCTCATTTTCTGAAATTTCTCCGTGGATTTTAACATCAGTTTTTCAATGTCAGAAGAAAAGCTTACTGAGAGTCTGGTAGGGTTTGCATTTAAACTGTTGTATATCTGGAGAGTATCATCACCTTTTTAAGAATGTTTGTGTTTTAATTCAATTAAGTTAACATATATTATATTATTAATTTCAAGGGCAGAATTTACTGATTCATCAGTTGCATGTAACACACAGTGCTCATTACATCAAGTGCCCTCTTTAATGCCCATTGCCAAGTTACCCCATTCACCCCACCCACCTCTCCTCCAGCAACCCACAACTTGTTTCCTATAGTTAAGAGTCTCTTATGGCTTACCTCTCTCTTCCCTTTTATCTTACTTTGTTTTTCCTTCCCTTCCCCTACGTTCATCTGTTTTGTTTCTTAAATTCCACAAATAAGTGAAATCATCTGATAATTGTCTTTCACAAACTGGCTTATTTCACTGAGCATAATACCCTCTAGTTCCATCTGCATCATTGAAAATGGCAAGATTTTATTTTTCATTCTTTGTGATGGCTGAATAATATTCCAATACACACACACATACATACATATACATATGTATATGTGTGTATGTGTATGTATATATGTATGCATATAAATGCAGCTGCATGCATACATGAATACATGCATACATAGAATGCATGCATACATTCATATGCATACATATATACATTCTTTTTTTTCCTAACTACTTTATTTATTTGTCAGAGAGAGAGCACAAACAGAGGGAGGGGCAATCAGAGGGAGAGAGAGAAGCAGGCTTTCTACTGTGCAGGGAGTCCGAAGTGGGGCTCAATCCCAGGACCCTGGAATCATGACCTGAACAAAAGACAGATGCTTAACTGACCAAGCCACCCAGGCACCCCTATACCACCTCTTCTTTATCCATTCTTCTGTCGATGGATACCTGAGCTCTTTCCATATTTTGGCTATTATGGACATTGTTGCTATAAACATTGGGGTGTTCATGCCCTATCGAATCACTATCTTTGTATCATTTGGATAAATACCTAGTAGTGAAATTGCTGTGTCATAAGCAGTGAAATTGCTGTGTCATTTTTAACTTTTAGGAACCTCCATGCTGTTTTCTAGAGTGGCTAAACCAGTTTGCATTCTCACCAACAGTGCAGGAGGGTTCCCTTTTCTCCACATCCTCACTAACACCTATTGTTTCCTGAGTTGTTCATTTTAGCCATTCTTACTGTGTGAGGTGGTATCTCATTGTGCTTTTGATTTGATTATTCCCTGATGTGGAATGATTTATCCATGTGTCTGTTAGCCATTTGTAGGTCTTCTTTGGATAAATACTCCTCTACATGTTCTGCACATTTCTTGATTCAATTTTTTGGGGGGATGTTTTGAGTTTGATAAGTTTCTTAAAGATTTTGGCTACTTCCCCTTTATATGATATGGCATTTAAAAATATCTCCTTCCATTCTGTAGGCTGCCCTTTAGTTTCGGTGATTGTTTCCATGACTGCAATAAGATTTTTTTTTTTTTATCCAAATGAAATTACAATGGTTCAATTTTGTTTTCTTTTTGTTCCATTGCTTTGGGGGACGTGTCTTGAAAGAAGATGCTGTGCCCCAGGTCAAAGACTGCAAAATATTTTTTTTTTATCCAAATGAAATTACAGTGGTTCAATTTTGTTTTCTTTTTGTTCCATTGCTTTGGGTGACATGTCTTGAAAGAAGTTGCTGTGCCCGAGGTCAAAGAGTCTTCTGCCTGTGTTCTCCTCTAGGATTCTGATGGATTCCTGTCTCACACTGAGGCCTTCCATCCATCTGGAGTTTATTTTTGTGTATGGTGTAAGAAAATGGTCCAGTTTCATTCTTCTACATGTGGCTGTCCAATTTTTCCTGCAACATTTATTGAAGAGACTCTCTTTTTTGCATTGGATATTCTTTCCTTGCTCTGTCAAAGATAAGTTTATCATACAGTTCAGGGTTCATTTCTACGTTCTGTATTCTGTTCCTTTGATCTATGTGTCTGTTTTTGTGCCAGTACCATGATGTCTTGATTATAACAGCATTGTAATATAACCGGAATCCAGAATTGTGGTGACTCCAGCTTTGTTTTCCTTTTTCAACATTTCTTTGACAATTCAGGGTCTTGTATGTTTCCATACAAATTTTAGGACTATGTGTCTCCACTCTGTGAAAAAAATGATATTTTGATAGAGATTGCATTGAATATGTAGATTGCTTTTGGTAGCAGTGACATTTTAAACAATATCTGTTCTTCCAATCCATAAGCATGGAATGTTTTTCCATTTCTTCATGTCTTCCTCAATTTCTTTCATAAGTAGTGTATAGTTTTCAGAGTACAAATTATTCACCTCTTTGGTTATGATTATTCCTTGGTTTCTTATGTTTTTGGTGCCATTGAAATGGGATCGAGTACTTGATTTCTCTTTCTGTTGCTTCATATTTAGTGTATAGCTATGCAACAGACTTCTGTGCATTGAATTTATAACCTGCGACATTGCTAAATTCCCATGTCAGCTCTAGCAAATATTTTGGTGGAATCTTTCAGGTTCTCTACAGAGAGTATCAAGTCATCTGCAAAGAGTGAATGTTTGACTTTTTCTCTGATGATTTGCATGCCTTTGATTACTTTCTGTTGTCTGATTGTTGAGGTTAGGACTTCCAGTACTACGCTGAACAACAGTGCTGAAAGTGGGTAATCCTGCCATGTTCCTGACCTTAGAGGAAAAGCTCTATTTTTCCCCCATTAAGGATGATACTCACTGTGGGTCTTCTGTATATGGTTTTTAAGATGTTGAGGTATGTTTCCTCTGTCCCTATATGGTGGAGGGTTCTTACCAAGAAAGGATTTTGTATTTCGTCAAATGCTTTTTTCTCCACATTTAAGAGGATCATATGGTTCTTATTCTTTCTTTTACTAATGTGGTGTATCATGTTGATTGAACTGCGAATGTTGAACCAACCCTGCAGCTCAAGAATAAATCCCGCTTGGTCGTGGTGAATAATCCTTTAATGTGCTACTGTTGGATCCTATTAGCTAGGATCTTGATGAGAACTTTTGAAATCATGTTTATCATGGAAATTGGTCTGTAATTCTCCTTTTTAGTGAGGTCTTTTGTCTGCTTTGGGGATAAACACAATACTGGTCTTGTAGAATGAGTCCTGAAGTTTTCCTTCCATTTCTACTGCTTGGGACAATTTGAGAAGATTATGTATTAATTCTTCCTTGGTTATTTGGTAGAATTCCTCTGGTAAGTCATCTGGCCCTGGACTCTTGTTTGTTGGGAGATTTGTGATTGCTGATTTGAATTATTTGCTGGCAATGGGTCTGCTCAGGTTTTCTATTTCTTCCTGTTTCAATTTTGGGAGTCTGTATGTGTCTGGGAATGCATCAGTTTCTTTCAGAGTGTCTAATTTCTTGGAACATAATTGCTTATCATAGTCTCTTATAATTATATTTCTTTTCCTGATGGTTGTGATCTCACCTCTTTCAGTCGTGATTTTATTTATTTGGGCCCTTTGTCTTTTCCTTTCAATATGCCTGGCTAGGGGTTTATCAATCCTTTCATCACATCAATCCTTTTATCACTATCAATCCTTTTATCACTTTATCCAGCTCCTAGTTCCATTGATCTGTTCTACTGCTTCATTTAAAAAAAAATCTATAATATTGATTCCTGCTCTCACCTTTATTTTTTCTCTTCCCTTGCTGGAGTTAGTATTTATTTGTTGTTTTTTTCTCCCCTCCAGGTCTTTTAGGTGTAAGGTTAGATTGTGTATTTGAGACTTTTTTTGTTTCTTGAGGAAGACTATTGTTATCTGATTTCCTCTTAGGACTGTCTCTGCTGAATCCCAAAGGTTTTCAACTCTCGTGTTTTCATTTTCATTTGCTTCTTTGTATTTCTTTAATTTTTTTTTAATTTCTTGCTTAAACCAATCATTCCTCAGTAGGATGTTCTTTAGCCTCCTAGTATTTGCAGTCCTTCCAAATTTTGTATCGTAGTTGACTTCAAATTCCATAGCATTGTGTTCTCAAAATATGCATGGTATGGTCTCACTCTTTTTGTATTGGTTGAGACTTGATTTGTGACCCTGTATTTGATGTATTCTGAAGAATGTTCCATGTACACTCAGGAAGAATGTGCGTCCTGCTGATTGAAGATGAAATGTTTTGAATATATCTGTGGTGCCATCTTTTCCAGGTGGTATTCAAAGCCCATGCTTCCTTGTTGATCTTCCACTTACATGATCTGTCCATTGCGGTGAGTGTGGTGTTAATGTCGACTAATATTATTATATTATTATCAATGTGTTTTCTTAGTTTTGTTTTATTTTTCATTTTATTTATTTTTTATTAACATATAATGTATTATTAGCCCCAAGGGTACAGGTCTGTGAATTGCCAAGTTTACACACTTCACAGCACTCACCATAGCACATACCTTCCCCAATGTCCATAACCCCACCACCATCTCCCTGCCCCCAGCAACCCTTAGTTTGTTCTGTGAGATTAAGAGTCTCTTATGGTTTGTCTCCCTCCCTATCCCATCTTGTTTCATTTATTCTTTCCCTACCACAATAACCCCCCATGTTGCATCTCCACATCTTCATAACAGGGAGATCATATGATATTTGTCTTTCTCCGACTGAATTATTTTGCTAAGCATAATACCTATAGTTCCATCCACATGGTCACAAATTGCAAGATTTCATTTCTATTGATAGCTGCATAGTATCCCACTGTGTATGTGTGTGTGTGTGTGTGTGTGTGTGTGTGTGTGTATATACATATATATATGTATATATATGTATATATATATATCACATCTTCTTTATCCATTCATCTCTTGATGGACATCAGGGTTCTTTATATTGTTTGGTTATTGTGATCATTGCTGCCATAAACATTCGGGTGCATATGCCCCTTCGGATCACTATATTTTTATCTTTAGGGCAAATACCCAGGAGTGCAATTGCTGGGTCATAGGGAAGCTCTAATTTCAACTTTTTTTTTTAATAAAGATTTTATTTATTTATTTGTCAGAGAGAGAGAGAGAGAGAGAGAGAGAGCGAACGAGCACAGGCAGACAGAGTGACAGGCAGAAGCAGAGGGAGAAGCAGGCTCCCTGCCGAGCAAGGAGCCCAATGTGGGACTCGATCCCAGGACGCTGGGATCATGACCTGAGCCGAAGGCAGCTGCCCAACCAACTGAGCCACCCAGGCGTCCCTAATTTCAACTTTTTGATGAACCTCCATGCTATTCTCCAGAGTGGTTCCACCAGCTTGCATTCCCACCAACAGTGTAGGAGGCTTCCCCTTTCTCCACATCCTCACCAGCATCTGTCATTTTCTGACTTGTGAATTTTAGCCACTCTGACTGGTGTGAGGTGGTACCTCATTGTGGTTTTGATTTGTATTTCCCTGATGCCAAGTGGTATGGAGCACTTTTTCATGTGTCTGTTGGCCACCTGGATGTCTTCTCTATAGAAATGTCTGTTCATGTCCTCTGTCCATTTCTTGATTGGATTATTTGTTCTTTGAGTGTTGAGTTGATGAGTTTTTTATAGTGTTTGGATACTAGCCCTTTACCCGATATGTCGTTTACAAATATCTTCTCCAATTCTGCCAGTTGTTTTTTATGTTCCTTTGTTTTGTTAACTGTTTCCTTTGCTGTGCAAAACTTTTGATTTTATTTAAATTTTATTTTTTTATTTACTTGATAGACAGACATCACAAGTAGGCAGAGAAGGAGGCAGAGAGAGAGAAGAAGCAGGTTCCCTGATGAGCAGAGAGCCCGATACGGGGCTCAATCCCAGGACTCTGAGATCATGACCTGAGTCAAAGGCAGAGGCTTAACCCACGGAGCCACCCAGGTGCCCCAAAACTTTTGATCTTGATGAAGTCCCAATAGTTCATTTTTGCCCTTGCTTCTCTTGCCTTTGGCGATGTTCCTAGGAAGAAGTTGCTGTGGCTGAGGTCGAAGAGATTGCTGCCTGGGTTCTCCTCAAGGACTTTGATGGATTCCTTTCTCACATTGAGGTCCTTCATCCATTTTGACTCTATTTTCAAGTGTATTGTGAGGAAATGACCCAGTTTCATTTTTCTGCATGTGGCTGTCCAATTTTACCAACACCATTTGTTGAAGAGGCTGTCCTTTTTCCATTGGACTTTCTTTCCTCCTTTGTCAAAGATTAGTTGAGCATAGAGTTGAGGATCCAATTATGGGCTCTCTATTCTGTTCCATTGATCTATGTGTCTGCTTATGTGCCAGTACCATACTGTCTTCAGGATGACAGCTTTGTTATAGAGCTTGAAGTCTGGAATTGTGATGCCACCAACTTTGGCTTTCTTTTTCAATATTCCTCTGGCTATTCGAGGTCTTTTCCGGTTCCATATAAATTTTAAGATTATTTGTTCAATTTCTTTGAAAAAATTGGATGGGATTTTGATAGGGATTGCATTACATGTGTATATTGATTTAAGTAGCATAGATATTTTCACAATATTTGTTCTTCCAAGCTATGAGCATGGGACATTTTTCCATTTCTTTGTGTCTTCCTCAATTTCTTTCATGAGTACTTTGTAGTTTTCTGAGTATAGATTCTTTGCCTCTTTGGTTAGGTTTATTCCTAGGTATCTTATGGTTTGGGGTGCAATTGTAAGTCGGTTTGACTCCTTAATTTCTCTTTCTTCTGCCTTGTTGTTGGAGTAAAGAAATGCAACTGATTTCTGAGCATTGATTTTATATCCTGACACTTTTCTGAATTCCTGTACAAGTTTTAGCGGATTTGGAGTGGAGTTTTTTGGGTTTCCCACATAGAGTATCATATCATCAGCAAAGAGTGATAATTTGACTTCTTCTTTTTCAATTTGGATGCCTCTAATTTCTTTTTGTTGTCTGATTGTTGAGGCTAAGACTTCTATTACTATGTTGAATAGCAGTGGTGATAACGGACATACCTGGCGTGTTCCTGACCTTAGTGGAATAGCTCTCAGTTTTTCTCTATTGAGAATGATATTTGTGGTGGGTTTTTCATAAATGGCTTTGATGATATTGAGGTATGTACCCCCATCCCTACACTTTGAAGAGTTTTGATCAGAAAATGATGCTGTACTTGTCAGATGCTTTTTCAGCATTTTTTGAGAATATCATAAGGTTCTTGTTCTTTCTTTTATTAATGTATTGCATCACATTGATTGATTTGTGGTTGTTGAACCAACCTTGCAGCCCTGGAATAAATCTCACTTGGTCATGGTGAATAATCCATTTAATGTACTGTTGGATCCCATTGACTAGTATTTTGGTTGAGAGTTTTTACATCTGTGTTCTTCAAGGATATTGGCCTGTAATTCTCTTTTTTGATGAGTTCCTTGTCTGGTTTTGGGATCAAGGTAATGGTGGCCACATAAATTGAGTTTGGAAGTTTTCCTTCCATTTCTATTTTTTGGAACAGTTTCAGGAGAATGGTAAGTAATACTTCTTTAAATGTTTGGTAGAATTCCCCTGGGAAGCTGTCTGGCTCTGTACTCTTGTGTGTTGGGAGATTTTTGATGACTGCTTCAATCTCCTTACTGGTTAGGGGTCTGTTCAGGTTTTCTATTTCTTCCTGTTTCAGTTGTGATAGTTTATATGTCTCTAGGAATGGATCCATTTCTTCCAGATTGTCCAATTTCCTGGCCTATAGTTGCTCATAATATGTTCTTATAATTGTTTGTATTTCTTTGGTGGTGTTGTGATATCTCCTCTTTCATTCATGATTTTATATATTTGGATCCTTTCTCTCTTCTTTTTGACAAGTCCGGCCAGGGGTTAATCAATCTTATTAATTCTTTCCAAGAACCAGCTCCTAGTTTTGTTGATTTGTTCTATTTGTTGTTGTTGTTGTTTCTATTTCATTGATTTCTGCTCTGATCTTCATTTTTTCTCATCTGCTGGGTTTCGGCTTTCTTTGTTATTTTTTCTCTAGCTCCTTTAGGTGTAGGGTTAGGTTGTGTGTTTGAGACCTTTCTTGTTTCTTGAGAAAGGTTTGTATCAATATATATTTTCCTTTCAGGACTGCCTTTGCTGTATCCCACAGATATTGAACCGTTTTTTTTTTCATTATCATTTTTCCCATGATTTATTTTTCAATTCTTCTTTAATTTCCTGGTTGACCCATTCATTCTTTAGAATGATGCTCCTTAGTCTCCAAGTATTTGTGCTCTTTCCAAATTTCCTCTCGTGATTGAGTTCTAGCTTCAGAGCATTGTGATCTGAAAATATACAGGGAATGATCCCAATCTTTTAATATTGGTTGAGACCTGATTTATGACCCAGGATTTGATCTATTCTGGAGAATGTTCCATGTGCACTAGAGAAGAATTTGTATTCTGTTGCTTTGGGATGGAATGTCCTAAACATATCTGTGATGTCCATCTGGTCCAGGGTGTCATTTAAACCTTTCTTTCTGTGTTGATTTTCTTTAATTTTATATATACATATACATATATACATATATGTATATGTATATATATATATATTATTTTTTATAAACAAAGAATATATTATTAGCCCCAGGGTTACAGGTCTGTGAATCGCCAGGTTTACACACTTCACACCACTCACCATAGTACATACCCTCCCCCATGTCCATAACCACACCACCCTCAGCGACCCCCAACTCCCAGCAACCCTCAGTTTGTTTTGTGAGATTAAGAGTCCCTTATGGTTTATTTCCCTCCCAATCCCATCTTATTTCATTTATTCTTTTTCTACCCCCCCAAACCCCCACATTGCATCTTCACTTCCTCATATCAGGGAGATCCTATGATAGTTGTCTTTCTCCGATTGACTTATTTTGCTAAGCATTATACCCTTTCGTTCCATCCACGTTGTCATAAATGACAAGATTTCATTTCTTGCGATGGCTGCGTAGTATTCCATTGAATATATATACCACATCTTCTTTATCCATTCATCTCTTGATGGACATCTAAGTTCTTTCCATAATTTGTCTATTGTGGACATTGCTGCTATAAACATTCGGGTGCGTGTGCCCCTTTGGATCACTACGTTTGTATATTTAGGATAAATACCCAGTTGTGCAATTGCTGGGTCATAGGGTAACTAAATTCAACTTTTTGAGGAACCTCCATGCTGTTTTCCAGAGTGGTTGCACCAGCTTGCATTCCCACCAACAGTGTAGGAGACTTCCCCATTCTTCGCATCCTCACCAGCATCTGTCATTTCCTGACTTATTCATTTTAGCCACTCTGACTGGTGTGAGGTGGTATCTCATTGTGGTTTTGATTTGTATTTCCCTGACGTCAAGTGATGCGGAGCACTTTTTCATGTGTCTGTGGCCATCTGGATGTCTTTGTAGAAATGTCTGTTCATGTCCTCTGCCCATTTCTTGATTGGATTATTTGTTCTTTGGGTGTTGAGTTGATGAGTTCTTTATAGACTTTGAATACGAGCCCTTTATCTGATATGTCATTTGCAAATATCTTCTCCCAATCTGTCAGCTGTCTTTGGGTTTTGTTAACTGTTTCCTTTGTTGTGCAAAAGATGTTGATTTTGATGAAATCCCAATAGTTCATTTTTGCCCTTGCTTCCCTTGCCTTTGGCGTTGTTCCTAGGAAGAAGTTGCTGCAGCTGAGGTCAAAGAAATTGGTGCCTGTGTTCTCCTGAGATTTTGATGGATTCCTTTCTCACATTGAGGTCCTTCATCCATTTGTGTCCATTTTCATGTGTGGTGTAAGGAAACGGTCCAATTTCATTTTTCTGCATATGGGTGTCCAATTTGGCCAACACCATTTGTTGAAGAGGCTGTCTTTTTTCCATTGGACATTCGTTCCCGCTTTGTTGCATATCAGTTGACCATAGAGTTGATGGTCTATTTCTGGGCTCTTTATTCTGTTCCATTGATCTATGTGTCTGTTTTTGTGCCAGTACCATACTGTCTTGATGATGACAGCTTTGTAATAGAGCTTGAAGTCCGACATTGTGATGCTACCAACGTTGGTTTTCTTTTTCAATATGCCCTTGACTATTTGAGGTCTTTTCTGGTTCCATATAAATTTTAGGATTATTTGGGGATGCCTGGGTGGCTCAGTTGGTTAAGTAGCTGCCTTCGGCTCAGGTCATGATCCCAGTGTCCTGGGATCGAGTCCCACACTGGGCTCCTTGCTCGGTGGGGTGGCTGCTTCTTCCTCTGCCTCTGCCTGCCACACTGTCTGTGCTCACTCTCTCTCTCTAACAGTAAATTTTAAAAAATTAAAGATTTTTAAAAAATTAGGATTGTTTGTTCCATTTCCTTGAAAAAAAATGGATGGGGTTTGATAGGGATTGCATTAAATGTGTAGATTGCTTTAGGTAGCAGAGACATTTTCACAATATTTGTTCTTCCAATGCATGAGCATGGAACATTTTTCCATTTCTTTGTGTCTTCCTCAGTTTCTTTCATGAGTACTTTATAGTTTCCTGAGTATAGATTCTTTGCCTCTTTGGTGAGGTTTATTTCTAAGTATCTTATGGATTTGGGTGCAATTGTAAATGGGATTGACTTCTTAATTTATCTTTCTTCTGTCTTGTTGTTGCTGTAAAGAAATGCACATGATTTCTGTGCATTGATTTTATATTTTGACACTTTACTGAATTTCTGTAAAGGTTCTAAAAGTTTTGGAGTGGAGTCTTTTGGATGTTCTACACAATGTATTATATCATCTGCAAAGAGTGATATTTTGACTTATTCTTTGCCTTTTGGATGCTTTTAACTTCTTTTTGTTGACTGATTGCTGAGGTTAGGGCTTCTAGTACTGTGTTGAATAGCAGAGGTGATAATGGACATCCATGCTGTGCTCCTGACCTTAGCAGAAAATCTATCAGTTTTTCTCCATTGAGAATGTTAGTTGTGGTTGGATTTTCATAGATGGCTTTGATAATGTTGAGGTATGTGCCCTATATCCCTACACTTTGAAGAGTTTTGATCAGGAAGGGATGCAGTACTTTGCCAAATGCTTTTTCAGCCTCTATTGAGATTATCATATGGTTCTTGTTCTTTCTTTTGTTAATGTATTGTATCCCATTGATTGATTTGCCCATGTTGAACTGACCCGGCAGCCCTGGAATAAATCCCTGTTGGTTGTGGTGAATAATCCTTTTAAAGTACTGTTGGATCCTATTGGCTAGTATTTTGGTGAGAATTTTCACATCTGTGTGCATTAAGGATATTGGTCTGTAATTCTCTTTTTTGATGGGATCCTTGTCTGGTTTGGGGATCAAGGTGATGCTGGCCTCATAAACTGGACGTTTTCCTTCCATTTCTATTTTTTGGAACAGTTTCAGTAGAATAGGAATGAGTTCTTCTTTAAATGTTCAGTAGAACTCCCCTAGGAAACCATCTGGCTCTGGGCTTTTGTTTGTTTGGAGATTGTTGATGTTTATTTTAATCTCCTTACCGGTTATGGGTCTGTTCATGTTTTCCACTTCTTCCTGGTTCAGTTGTGGTAGTTTATATGTCTCTAGGAATGGATCCATTCCCAGATTGTCAAATTTGTTGGCATAGAGGTGCTCATAATATGTTCTTATGATTGTTTGTATTTCTTTGGTGTTGGTTGTGATCTCTCCTCTTTCATTCATGATTTTATTTATTTGGGTCCTTTCTCTTTGCTTTTTGATAAGTCTGGCCAGGGGTTAATCAATCTTATTAATTCTTTCCAAGAACCAGCTCCTAGTTTCGTTGATTTGTTCTATTGTGGTTTTTTTTGGGGGGGGTGTTTCTATTTCATTCATTTCTGCTCTGATATTTATTCTTTCTCTTCTCCTGCTGGATTTAGGCTTTCTTTGTTGCTTTTTCTCCAGCTATTTTAGGTGTAGGGTTAGGTTATGTATTTGAGATCTTTCTTGTTTCTTGAGAAAGGCTTGTATTACTATATATGTTCCTCTCAGGACTGCCTTTGCTGTGTCCCACCGATTTTGAACCATTGTGTTTTCATTATCATTTTTTTTTTCACGAATTTTTTGAATTCTTTAATTTCCTGGTTGACCCATCCATTCTTTAGACGGATGCTGTTTAGTCTCCATGTATTCGAGTTCTTTCCAAATTTCCTCTTGTGATTGAGTTCTAGCTTCAGAGCATTGTGGTCTGGAAATATGCAGGGAATGATCCCAATCTTTTGATACCAGTTGAGACCTGATTTGTGACCCAGGATGTGATCTATTCTGGAGAATGTTCCATGTACACCAGAGAAGAATGTGTATTCTGTTGCTTTGGGATGGAATGTTCTGAATATATCTGTGATGTCCATCTGGTCCAGTGTGTCATTTAAGACCTTTATTTCCTTGTTGATCTTTTGCTTGGATGATCTCTCCATTTCAGTGAGGGGTGTGTTAAATCCCCTACTATTATTGTATTATTGTCGATGTGTTTCTTTGATTTTGCTATTAATTGGTTTATATAGTTGGCTGCTCCCATGTTAGGGGCATAGATATTTAAATTGTTAGATTTTCTTGTTGGACAGACCCTTTGAGTATGATATAGTGTCCTTCCTCGTCTCTTATTATAGTCTTTAGCCCATGTACATTCAGGGTAACTTTTGAGAGATATGAATTTAGTGCCTTTGTATTGCCTGTAAAGTGACTGTTACTGTATATTGTGTGTGCTCTTTTCTGATATACTACATTTAGGGTCTCTCTTTGCTTAGAGGACCCCTTTCAATATTTCCTGTAGAGCTGGTTTGGTGTTTGCAAATTCTTTCAGTTTTTGTTTGTCGTGGAAGCTTTTTATCTATCCTTCTATTTTCAGTGATAGCCTAGCTGGATATAGTATTCTTGGCTCCATGTTTTTCTCGTTTATTACTGTGAATATTTCATGCTAGTTCTTTCTGTCCTGCCAGGACTCTGTGGATAAGTCCGCTGCCAATCTAATATGTTTACCATTATATGTTACAGACTTCTTGTCCTGGGCTGCTTTCAGGATTTTCTCTTTGTCACTAAGACTTGTAAATTTTACTATTAGGTGACTGGTTGTGGACTTATTCTTGTTGATTTTCTGGGGGATTCTCTGTACCTCCTGGATTTTGATGCTTGTTCCCTTTGCCATATTAGGAATATTCTCTGCAATAATTATCTCCAATATACCTTCTGCTCCCATCTAACTTCCTTCGTCTTCTGGAATCCCAATTATTCTAATGTTTCATCTTCTGTTGTCACTTATCTCTCGAATTCTCCCCTCGTGGTCCAGTAGTCGTTTGTCTCTCTTTTGCTCAGCTTCTTTGTTCTCTGTCATTTGGTCTTCTATATCATGAATTCTTTCTTCTGCCTCATTTATCGTAGCAGTTAGAGCCTCCATTTTTATTGTCCCTCATTAATAGCTTTTTGAGTTCAACTTGGTTAGATTTTAGTTCTTTTATTTCTCCAGAAAGGCCTTTTATCTCTCCAGAGATTGTTTCTCTAATATCTTCCATGCCTTTTTCGAGCCTGGCTAGAGCCTTGAGAATCGTCATTCTTAACTCTAGACCTGACATATTACCAACGTCTTTATTTATTAGGTCCGTAGCCTTCAATACTGCTTCTTGTTCTTTTTTATTTGTGGTAAGGTTTTCTGCCTTGTCATTTTGTCCAGATAAGAATATATGAAGGAGCAAATAAAATACTAAAAGAGTGGCATAGAACCCAGGAAAATGTGTTTTAACCAAATCAAAGAGACCCAAAATCATGGGGGGTGGAGAAAGGGGATAAAAAGAAGTTCAGAGAAAAAAATTAAAAAAGAAAACAAATAAAGAAAAAATATAAAGAATACACACACACACACACACACACACACACACACATATTAGACTGGTGACTAGAACAGGGTCACACACTTAATTTGGGGAGTATTTTGGTCTCTTAGAAGAAACCACCTCCCAAAAATGTAAGGAATGAAAAATATATATAAGGGTAAACACTGTGAAGGGATTGAATATGCCTATATAGATGAAAAAAAATTTAAAAAGGTTTTGGTAAAATTAGTTGGTTGGGAGTAAAAAGAAAAAGAAAGTGGAGACAATTTGCTCAGGCTGGAGACTAGAACAAGCTTGGAGCTAGATTTAGTGTATATTTTTATCTATTTGAAGAAGTTGTACCCCATATTTTTTAGAAGAAAGAAACCTATGTGTATAGAAAAAATAAAGTTAGATACAATGAAGGATAAAATATAACTATAATAATGAAGGTTCAAAACAGGTTTTATTATTTTTTATGAAAGGTATTGTTAAGATAAACTAGTTAAAAACATTAAAAAAGGAAAGGGTAAAAGTTAAAGAAATAAGCAGAAGAAAAAAATAAAATTAAAAAAAATTATTTAACTGCATGACTAAAGAATCATGGGGAGAAAGCCATGAATTCCATGCTTTGCTTTCTCCTCCTCTGGAATTCAGCTGTTCTCCTTGGTAAGTGAAATTGGTCTCAGTTGGATTTCTCATTGATCTTCCAGGGGAAGGGCCTGTTGTAATGATTCTCAAGTGTCTTTGCCCCAGGCGGAATTGCAGCGCCCTTAACCAGGGGCCAGGCCTAGTAAGCCGCTAGGGTTCACTTTCGGGAGCTTTTGTTCCTGAACGCTTTCAGTAGAGTTCCTGAGGGCAGGAATGAAAATGGCAGCCTCCAAATCTCCAGCCCGGAGGAGCCGAGAACTTGGGGCCCCACTCCTCAGTGTTCCCTAAGAGAAAAGCGCTCAATCACTCCCATCTCCCTGGCCTCCAGCCGAGCTCCGAGCTCACCCAGCCTGTGACCAAGAGTCTCTGTCTCTGGCACACAGCTCCACCTGGAGTCTCCGAACCCTGCAGACCCCTGAGCTCTTCTAGGGGGTGTCTCCCTGGATCTTGTGGGGAGCCCACTCACAGAGCACCGGCCTGTACCATGGATTATGGCTCAATGTAATCCTGAGTTGAGAACTCACTCTTTGGCTCTGTCTCTGTAGCCGGCTTTCCCACTCTAATACCTTCAAGTTCTGCGACACTCAGACACCCTGGATCCTTCTGTGACCCCACGGGATCTGGGGCCACACTGACCTCATGTGGGCTTTGCCCTGGTTTAGCCTCTGGAGCGATGTCCCTCAGTGGAGCAGACTTTTAAAAGTCCTATTTTGTGCTCCGTTGTTCTGCCCCTTGACGGGAGCCGGCCCCTCCTTCTGGGGTCTACCTTCCTGTCGCTTTGGATTCACTTCTCTGCCGGTCCTACCTTTTAGAAAGCGGTCAATTTTCTTTTTCTAGAATTGTTGCTCTTCTCTTCCATCTCCTGTTAGATTTGTAGGTATTCGCAATGGTTGATAAGCTATCTAGCTGATCTCCTGCTACCTGATGTCGTCTCAGCCTGCTACTTGATTCAGTGAGGGGAGTGTTTAAGTCCCCTACTATAATTGTATTATTTTCAATGTGTTTCTTTGATTTTGTTATTAATTGGTTTATATAGTTGGCTCTCCCATGTGAGGGGAATAGGTATTTTAAATGTCAGATCTTTTTTGTTGGACAGACACTTTGAGTATGATATAGTGTCTTCCTCATCTCTTTATATAGTCTTTGGCTTAAAATCTAATTGATCTGTTATAAGTATTGTCACCCCAGCTTTCTCCTGATGTCCATTGGCATGGTAAATTGTTTTCCACCCTCTCACTTTAAATCTGGAGGTGTCTTCGTTTCTAAAAGTAGTTTCTTGTAGACAGCATATTGACAGTTGTTTTTTTTTTAGTCCATTATAAAACCCTTTGGATTGTCTTTTGATTGGGGCATTTAGCCCATTAACATTCAGGGTAACTATTGAGAGAGATGAATTTAGTGCCATTGTATTGCTTGTAAGGTGACTATTACTGTATATTGTCTCTATTCCTTTCTGGTCTACTACTTTTAGGTTCTCATGATGCTTAGAGGACCCCTTTCAATATTTCCTGTAGAGCTGGTTTGGTTTTTAGAAACTCTTATAGTTTTTGTTTGTCCTGGAAGCTTTTTACCTCTCCTATTTTCAATGATAACCTAGCTGGATAAAGTATTCTTGGCTGCATGTTTTTCTCGTTTATTACTCTGAATATATCATGTCAGTTCTTTCTGGCCTGCCAGGTCTCTGTGGATAAGTCTGCTGCCAATCTAATATTTTTACCATTGTATGTTACAAATTTCTTGTCCCAGGCTGCTTTCAGGATATTCTCTTTGTCGCTAAGACTTGTAAGGTTTACTCTTAGATGATGGGCTGTGGACCTATTCTTAGTGATTTTGAGGGGGATTCTCTGCACCTCCAAGATTTTGATGCTTGTTCCCTTTGCCATATTAGGGAAATTCTCTACAATAATTCTGTCCAATATACCTTCTGCTCCCCTCTCTGTTTCTTCTTCTTCTGGTATCCCAGTTATTCTAATGTTGTTTAATGTTATGGTATCACTTATGTCTTGAATTCTCCCCATCGTGGTTCAGTAGTTGTTTGTCTCTCTTTTGCTCAGCTTGTTTATTCTCTGTCATTTGGTCTTCTGTATCACTAATTCTGTCTTCTACCTCATTTATCCTGGCACTAAGAGCCTCCATTTTTTATTGCACCTCATTAATAGCTTTTTTTTTTTTTCTTTCAACTTGGTTGGATTTTAGTTCTTTTATTTCTCCAGAAAGGGCTTTTATTTCTCCAGACAGCGTTTCTCTAAATTATCCCATGCATTTTTTGAGTCCCATTAGCACCTTGAGAATCATCATTCTGAACTCTAGATATGACTGACATATTACCAATGTCTGTTTTGATTAGGTCCTTAGCCATTTGGTACTGCCTCTTGGTCTTTGTTGTTGTTGTTGTTAGTTTTTCCGCCTTGTCATTCTATCCAGATAAGAATATATGAAGGAGCGAATAAAATACTAAGAGGGTGGCAAAGACCCCAGGAAAATGCGCTTTAACCAAATTACTGGAGACTCCAAAATCATGGGAATAAAGGGAGTAAGAAGAAGTTCAGAAAAAGAAAGAAAAAATATAAAAAGATTATGTGTATTAGACTGGTGAAGAGAACAGTGTCCCCCACTTAATTTGGGGAGTATTTTGGTCTCTTAAAAGGAACTACCTCCCAATATTTTAAAGAATGAAAAACATATATAAGGGTAAACATGATGAAGGGATGGAATATGAATACAAAGATGATTTTTTTTTAATTTATAAAAAAAAGGAGTTGATAAGATAAATTCTTTGGGGAAATAAAGAAAAAGAAAGTGGAGAGAATTTACTCAGGCTGGAGACTAGAACAAAGCCCTGTGCTAGATTTAGGGTATATTTTGATCTATTAGAAGAAGTTGTATCCTAATATTTTTGAGACGAAAAAACCCCATGTGTATATATAAAAATAAAGTTAGATACAATGAAGGATAAAATAGGACTAAGGTTCAAAAGATATTTTTTAATGAAAGGTATTGTTAAGATAAACTAGTTAAAAACATTAAAAGAGGAAAGAGTATAAGTTTTAAAAAATTAGGAGAAGAAAAAAATAAAATAAAAAAGGGATAATTAACATTGCAAGACTAAAGAATCATGGGGAGAAAGCCATAAATTCCATACTTTGCTCTCTCCTCCTCTGGAATCCTGCTGTTCTCTTTGGTAAGTGACCTTGGTCTTGGCTGGATTTCTTGCTGGTCTTCTGGAGGAGGGGCCTGTTGTAGTGATTCTCAACTGTCTATGCCCGAGGTGGAATTGCACGGTCCTTTCCAGGGGCCAGGCTAAGTAATCTGCTTGGGTTCGCTTTGGGGTGCTTTTGTTCCCTGAACGCTTTCCATAGAGTTCCAGTGGATGGGAATGAAAATGGCGGCCTCCCAATCTCTGACCTGGAGGAGCCAAGAGTTCGGGGCCCCACTCCTCAGTGCACCCTCTAAGAAAAGCGCTCAATCACTCCCATCTTCCTGGCCTCCAGCTGCACTCCAAGCTCTCCCAGTCTGTGACCAAGCATCTCTGTCTCTGGCACACAGCCCTGCCTGGAGTCTCCAAACCCCACAGATCCCTGTGCTCTTCCAGTTGGGTCTCCCCGGATCTTGTGGAGTTCCTGCTCATAGGGCAGTGGCTTGTGCCACGGATCACAATTTAGGATAACCCTGAGTTGAGAGCTCACCCCTTGGCTCCATCTATATAGCCTGCTTTCCCATTCTAATACCTGCAAGTGCTGCAACACTCAGACAGCCCTGATCCTTCTGTGACCTCGCAGGACCTGAGATCACTCTGTCCCTACGTGGGCTTCACCAGGCTTAGCCTCTGGAGTGATGTCCCTCAGTGGAGCAGACTTTAAAAAGTTCTGATTTTGTTCTCCACTGCTCTGCCCTTTGCCAGGAGCCAGCCCCTCTCCCCGTGGTCTATCTTTCCACCGCTTTGGATTCACTTTTTTGCCGGTCCTACCTTTCAGAAAGTGGTCGATTTTCTGTTTCTAGAATTTTTGCTCTTCTCTTCAATCTCCTGTTGGATTTGTAGGTGTTCAGAATGGTTTGATAAGCTACCTAGCTTCTCTCCTGCTACCTGATGTCATCTCAGCCTGTTCTTCTCTGTCATCTTGCCTGAAAAATGTTTCTTAGTTTTGTTATTAATTGACTGATATATTTGGCTGTTCCCAAGTTAGGGGCAGAGATATTTACAAATGTTTGATCTTCTTGTTGGATAGACCCCCTTATTTTGATTTAGTCCCACTTCATCTCTTATTACATTTCTTGGCCCAAAATTTAGTTTGTCTGTTATGTGAATGGCTACTCTATCTTTCTCTTGATGTCCATTAGCAAGATAAATTTTTCTCAGCCCCCTCACTTTCAATCTGGAGGTGTCTTGGGTTTCAAACAAGTCTCTTGCAGGCAGCAGATTGATGGGCCTTCTTAAAAATCCATTCTGATGCCCTCTGTCTTTTGATTGGAGCATTTGGAGTAATTCTTGGAAGATACAAATTTAGTGCCATTGTATTGCCTGTAAAGTCCCTGTTCTTGTAGATTTTCTCTGTTCCTTTCTGGACTTTGTTACTTTTGGTCTCCGTCTCAGCTCTTAGGGTCCCCTTTAATATTTCTTGTAGGGTTGGTTTAGTGTTCATGAATTCCTTTAGTGTTTGTTTGTCTTGGAAACTCTTTATCTCTCCTTCTTTCTGAATAACAGCCTTGCTCGATGAAGTATTCTTGCCTTCATATTTTTTCTCATTCACACATTGAATATATCATGCCAGTCCTTCCTCACCTGCCAGGTCTCTGTAGGCAGGTCTACTGCCAGACTTATGTGTTTAACTGTGTATGTTAAGGACCATTTGTCCCCAGTTGCTTTCAGGATGTTATCTTTATCTTTATAATCTTCAAGCTTGACTATGATATGTAGAGGTGTTGCCCTGGTAGTGTTGGTTTTGCAGACAGTTACTTGAGCTGGAATTCAAAACCCCAAGTTTTAAAGGGCATGGCAAGGAACAAACCCAGTCCCCTCCCCTGGAGGAGAGCCCTGTGGCACACCCAGCAAAATCCTTTCCCAGAAAAGCAGTCGCAGTGTGTGCATGGAGACTAGAGTTTATTGTGACACACAGTGAAAAGCTGAAACAAAGTTATCTGCCATCTGGCATGACTCAGTCTCCTACTCCTCATTTTGTCCCAGAGAAGCAGTCATACCGAAGCTTGAATCTATTTTGGCAGACAATGGAAAGTTGCAGCCAGGTTATCTGCTGTCTGGGTGTGTCTCTTCTCTCTGGTCAGTTCTGTCCCAGAAAAGCACACACTTGGTGTGCACATGGTGGTTGAAGCCTATTGTAGCTCACAGAGAAAAGCTGCTACAAAAGGTATCTGCCCTTTGCACACACCTCTGTCCCTGCCGTTGAGCATCTCTCAGTGGCTCCCATCTGCCATTTTGTCCTTGGAGAGGTAAAGTATGCTCTTCCAAATGTACCTAAAGTATGCTCTTCCAAATATACTCCAGAAGGAGGATTGATCTCTCCTGGAAGGACTGAGGGGATCTCCTCACTGAGGCTTATTGTGTAATCCCTACTGGTTGCACTCTCTCCTGCTCTCCCTTTTCCCGATTTTGCTCCACGTAAAGGGTTCCCTCCCCTTTGAGGCCCCACAGCTTTTCTCTCTCTGGATTCATGGCTCTGAATCTTGAATCTGCCACGTACTCTGCCTCCAACTGTGCAGATCACTTCCTTAATCCTCAGATCATATTTCTAGCTGTTCCAAATAGTTGGATGTTGATCTAGTTGTATTTGAGGGATGAGGCAAGCTCAGGGTCCAACTACTACTCCTCCATTTTAACCTTTCCCTTGAATATTGTCATCTTAATCATATTGAGTCTTCTGTTTCTGGGCAGAGAATGTCTTTTCACATATTGGAGTCCTTAATTTCCTTCAATGATGTTTTGTAGACTTCGGTGTACAAATCCTTGTACCTTTGTTATTAAATTTATTTCTAAGTATTTTGTGGGGAAAAAGGCAGATATCCTCATAGCAGCTTTTTGCTGTGAGCCACAATAGGCTTAAACCACCATGTTCACACAAAGTGAATACTTTTCTAGGACAGAACTGAGCAGAGAGCAGATACATGGGCAAACTACTGGAATTGTCTTCTTAAATCCATTTCAGTACGAGTGTATAGAAGTGCACATGAATTTTATTACTGCTCTTGTAACCTGTAACCTTGCCAAACTGTAATTTTGTTTTCTTTTGTGGTATTCTTTTGGATACACTACATACAAGATCATATCACCTGCAAACAAGCAAAAAATACTTTAATTTACTTCTTTCCAATATGAATGCCTTCTGTTAGTTTTTCTTTTCTAATTGTCCTGCCTAGAACCTCTAGTGCCATGTTGAATAGGAGCGGTAAGAATAGACATTGTCTTTTTCCTGACCTCAGGTGGAAAGATTTCAGTCTATCACCACTGAGTATGGATGGTATTAGCTCTGAGCTTTTCTTAGATGCCCTTTGTCAGGGTGATGATGTTCCTTCTATTTTTTTTTTTTTTTTTAGTTTTTTCCTCAGCGTGTTTTCCTTTTATCATAAAGTGGTGTTGGGTGTTGTGAAATGCTTTCCTGCATCTGTTGAGAGGATCCTGTGGTTTTGTTGTTTATTAATATGGTGATAGATTTTACTATGTTGAGGGAACCTTGGGTTCCTGGAATAAATCCCACTTGATCATGGTATATAAACCTCACACTTGGTAGATTCAGATTCCTAGTGTTTTCTCTATTTCTGTCATTATGTTTTGACATCATGGTATCATAGTATGTTTTGACATACTAGTCTCATATAATGAGATAGTTTGGGAAGGGTTGGTGTTTATTCTTCAAGTGTTTTGAAGAAATCATAAGTGAAGCCATCTGATACTAGACTTTTTAAAATTTCCCTTTTTTACTATGTACAGTTAGCCATGATATAGTACACCATTAATGTTTTTGATCTTTAAATATATCGTTAAATCAAAATAAATTATTATTATTTTAATTTAAAATGTATTTTATTTTTTCAGTGTTCTAAGATTCATTGTTTATGCACCACACCCAGAGCTCCATGCAATACATGCCCTCCTTAATACCCACCAACAAGCTCACCCAGCCCCTCACCCCCCTCCCCTCCAAAATCCTGTTTGTTTCTGAGTTCACAGTCTCTCATAGCTCGTCTCCCCTTCCAATTTCCCCCAACTCCCTTCTCCTCTCCTTCTCTCAATGTCCTCTGTGTTATTCCTTATGATGCACAAGTAAGTGAATCCATATGATAATTGGCTCTCTCTGCTTAACTTATTTCACTCAGCATAATCTCCTCCAGTCCCATCTATGTTGATACAAATTTGGGTATCCATCCATTCTGATTGCGGTGTAATGTTCCATTGTATATATGGACCATATCTTTTTCATCCATTCGTCTTTTGAAGGGCATATTGGCTCTTTCTACAGTTTGGCCACTGTGGCTATTGCTGCTATGGATATTGTGGTACAGATGGCCCTTCTATTTACTATGTCTGTATCTTTGGAGTAAATAGCCAGTAGGGCAATTGCAGGGTCATAAAGTAGCTCTATTTTTAATTTTATAAGGAATCTCCACACTGTTTTCCAAAGTGGCTGCACCAACTTGCATTCCCACCAACAGTGTAAGAGGGTTCCCCTTTCTCCACATGCTCTCCAACACACGCTGCTTCCTGTCTTGTTAATTCTGGGAATTCTAAATGGTTTAAGGTGCTATCTCAATGTGGTTTTGATTTGAATCTCCCTGATGGCTAATGATGATGAACTTGTTTTCATGTGTCTGTTAGCCATTTGTATGTCTTCTTTGGAGAAGTGTCTGTTCATGTCATTTTTTTGATGTGATTATCTATTTTGGGTGGGGGATGGCACAATTGTCTATTTTGTTTTGTTTTGTTATGGTAAAAACACTTTAACATGAGATCCACCTCCTCAAAACGTCTCTTTGAGCAGACAATACAGTATCGCTAATGATAGGCACAGAGATGTACAGCAGATCTTTTGAATTATTCATGTTGTGCAACCAAAGTTTATGCCCATTGATTGGCAACTCCCTATTTCCCCCATTCCCAGTCCCTGGCAACCACCATCTTATTCTTTGATTCTATGAGTTTGACGATTTTTTTAAATAAAAACAATCCCACAACATTTATTGTCCTCTGGTAATAACATAGAGGTAGTCAAAACAATACAAACAAAAGTTTTAGAGCTACGTTTCCAACAAAGGACGTCTAAGAAAACAAACAAAATGACCATCTCAAGAATTTCTCACTTTGTTGGTCATTTCTAGTTGGAGACACTTTAGAGGAGGGTAATATTGTCTCCTTTTAGCACAATTTAATCTAGTTGTTTTCTTGACTTTGTTTCAGAGTGAATCTCTTCAGCATCACCTAATATGAGGTTCATGTACTCATCAAAACCAATGATATAGTCCTCTATCCGTATGGTCACTTGCTCATAAGGCCTCGCCTGAATTTGAGATCAACTTTGCAAATATCTTAAGATGAGGTTAATGGGCTGAACCATCACCTTCTGCACTCTTTGGTCCTGGCCACAATGCACCATGGTGGAAGCTGACAAAGACCATCATGATTTTGACTATTTTAGGTGCCTCATGTAAGTGAAATCGTGTTCTCATTGTCTTTCTGTGAATTCCATAAAGTAGCAGGATACAAATGCAACATATAAAAATCAGTTCTGTTTCTAAACCATAGCAAGGAGCCACAAGAAAAGGACATTAGGAAAACATTTCCATTTAAAATAGCACGGAAAGGAATATAACACTCAGGAATAAATTTAGTCGAGGAGATGAAAGGTTGTGTACATTGCAAACTACAAAACATTGCTGAAAGAAATTAAAGACACAAACAAATGGAATGACATCTTCTGTTCATGGGCTAGAAGAAGAATATTGTTAAAATGTCTATACCGCTCAAAATGATACACAGATTCAGTGCAATCTCTATTAAAATCCCTGTCTTTAATGTTTTTTATTTTTTAATTTATTTTCAGTGTGCCAGAATTCATTGTTCATGCACCACACCCAGTGCTCCCTGCAATACATGTCCTCCATAATACCGACCACCAGGCTCACCCAACCTCCCACCTCGTGCCCCTTCAAAACCCTCTGATGGTTTTTCAGAATCCACAGTCTCCCATGGTTCATCTCCCCGTCCAATTTCCCCCAGCTCCCTTCTCCTCTCCATCTCCCCATGTCCTCCATGTTATTTCTTATGCTCCACAAATAAGTGAAACCACATGGTAATTGATTCTCTCTGCTTTACGTATTTCACTCAGCATGATTTCTTCCAGTCCCATCCATGTTGATACAAAAGTTGGGTATTCATCCTTTCTGATAGAGGCATAATACTCCGTAGTGTATATGGACCACATCTTCCTTATCCATTCGTCTGTTGAAGGGCATCTTGGTTCTTTCCACAGTTTGGCGACCATGGCCATTGCTGCTATAAACATTGGGGTACAGATGGCCTTTCTTTTCACTACATCTGTATCTTTTGGGTAAATACCCAGTAGTGCAATTGCAGGGTCATAGGGAAGCTCTATTTTTAATTTCTTAAGGAATCTCCACAGTGTTTTCCAAAGTGGTTGTAGCAACGTGCATTCCTACCAACAGTGTAAGAGGATCCTCATTTCTCCACAACCTCTTCAACATACGTTGTTTCCTGTCTTGTTAATTTTGGCCATTCTAACTGGTGTAAGTTGGTATCTCAATGTGGTTTTGATTTGAATCTCCCTGATGGCTAATGATAATGAACATTTTTCCATGTGCCTGTTAGCCATTTGTATGTCTTCATTGGAGAAGTGTCTGTTTATGTCTTCTGACCATTTTTTGACATGATTATCTATTTTGTGTGTGTTGAGCTTGAGGAGTTTTTTGTAGATCCTGAATATCAACCCTTTGTCTGTAGTGTCATTTGTGAATATGTTCTCCCATTCCATGGGTGGCCTCTTTATTTTGTTGACTGTTTCCTTTGCTGTGCAGAAGCTTTTGATCTTGATGAAGTCCCAAAGTTCATTTTTTATTTTGTTTCCTTTGCCTTTGGGGACATGTCTTGAAAGAAGTTGCTGTGGTCGATGTCAGAGAGGTTACTGCCTATGTTCTCCTCTAGGATTCTGATGGATTCTTGCCTCATGTTGAGGTCTTTTATTTGTTTCGAGTTTATCTTTGTGTATGGTGTAAGAGAATGATAGAGTTTCATTCTTCTATACATAGCTGTCCACATTTCTCACCACTATTTATTGAAGAAAGAGTCTTTTTTCCACCGGATATTTTTCCTGCCTTGTTGAGGATTATTGGACCATAGAGTTGTGGGTCCATATCTGGACTCTCTGCTCTGTTCCACTGGTCTATGTGTCTGTTTTTATGCCAGTAGCATGCTGTCTTGGTGATCACAGCTTTGTTGTAAAGCTTGAAATCAGGCAATGCGATGTTCCCAGTTTTGTTTTTCTTATTCAACTTTTCCTTAGCAATTCAGGATCTCTTCTGATTCCATACAAATTTTAGGATTATTTGTTCCAGCACTTTGAAAAATTCCAGGCGAATTTTGATCTGAATAGCATTGAAAGTATAGATTGCTCTAGGCAGTTTAGACATTTTAACAATGTTTATTCTTTTGATCCATGAGCATGGAATGCTTTTCCATCTTTTTGTTTCTTCTTCAATTACTTTCATGAGTGTTCTGTAGTTCCTGAAGTATACATTCTTTACCTATTTGGTTAGGTTTATTCCCAGGTATCTTATGGTTCTTGATGCTATAGTAAATGGAATTGATTCTCTAATTTCCTTCTCTATATTTTCATTGTTACTGTATAAGAAAACAACTGATTTCTGTACATTGACATTGTATCCTGCCACACTTCTGAAGTGCTGTATGAGTTCTAGGAGTTTGGGGGTGGAGTTGTTGGGGTGTTCCATATAAAGTTTCATGTCATCTGTGCAGAGAGAGAGTTAGATTTGTTCTTTCTCAATTTGAATACACTTTATTTCTTTTTGTTGTCTGTTTGCTGTTGCTAGCAATTCTAGTATTATGTTGAACAAGAGTGGGAAGAGTGAGCTTCCTTGTCGTGTTCCTGACCTCAAAGGGAAGGCTGTCAGCTTTTGCCTATTAAGGATGATATTCGCTGTGAGTTTTTCATAGATATATTTGATTTATATATAGATACATTTATATAGATACATAGATAATATAGATATATTTTATTATATAGATTAAGGAATATATTATACATATTATATAGACATATTATATATAAAATATTATATTATATAGATATATAATATATTATAAATAAGTATATATATTATATAGGTATATAGATATAGATATATAGAATATATTTTATTATATAGGTATATTTTATGAAGTTGAATGTTCCCTCGATCCTTATACTTTGAAGAGTTTAAATCAGGAACAGATGCTGTATCTTGTCAAATGCTTTTTCCACATCAGTTGAGAGGACCATGGGGTTCTTCTCTCTTCTCTTATTGATTTGTTCTATTGCATTGATTGATCTTCGAATGTTGAACCCACCTCGAATCCCAGGGATAAGTCCCAGCTGGTCGTGGTGGGTAATCTTTTTAATGTACTGTTGGATCCTATTAATTAGGATCTTGTTGAGAGTCTTGGGATCCATATAAAACAGGGATATTGCTCTGAAGTTCTCCTTTTTGATGGGGTCTTGGCCTGGTTTGGAGAGTAGAGTAATGCTGACTTCATCGAAAGAGCCTGGGAGTTTTCTTTCTGTTTCTATTTTTTTATTTTATTAAATTTATTTTTTTATTTAAACATATAATGTAACCCCACCACCCACTCCCAACCCCCCTTCCCCCCACCCCCTCAGTTTGTTTTATGACATTAAGAGTCTCTTTTGGTTTGTCTTCCTCCCAATCCCATCTTGTTTCATTTATTCTTTTCCTACCCCCTTAACCCCCACCCCCGTTACATCTCCACTTCCTCATGTTAGGGAGATCATATGATAGTTGTCTTTCTCCAATTCACTTATTTCGCTAAGCATAATACCCACTATTTCCATCCATGTCGTCGCAAATGGTAAGATTTCATTTCTTTTGATGGCTGCATAGTATTCAAGTGTATATATATACCACTTCTATATCCTTATATGTTGATTCTTCTATATCCATTCATATGTTGATGGACATCAAAGTTCTTTCCATAACTTGGCTATTGTGGACATTGCTGCTATAAACATTCGGGTACACGTGCCCCTTCGGATCACTACGTTTGTATCTTTAGGCTAAATACCCAGTAGTGCAATTGCTGGGTCATAAGGTACCTCTATTTTCAATTTTTTGAGGAACCTCCATGCTGTTTTCCAGAGTGATTGCACCAGCTTGCATTCCCACCAACAGTGTAGGAGGGTTCCCCTTTCTCCACATCCTCGCCAGCATCTGTCATTTCCTGACTTGTTCATTTAGCCATTCTGACTGGTGTGAGGTGGTATCTCATTGTGGTTTTGATTTGTATTTCCCTGATGCCCAGTGGTGTGGAGCAATTTTTCAAGTGTCTGTTGGCCATCTGGATGTCTTCTTTGCAGAAATGTCTGTTTATGTCCTCTGCCCATTTCTTGATTGGATTATTTGTTCTTTGGGTGTTGAGTTTGCTAAGCTCTTTATAGATTTTGGATACTAGCCCTTTATCTGATATGTCATTTGAAATATATTCTTCCATTCTGTCAGTTGTCTTTTGGTTTTGTAGACTCTTTCCTTTGCTGTGCAAAACCTTTTGATCTTGATGAAGTCCCAATAATTCATTTTTTATTTTTTTTTTATTTATTTGACAGACAGAGATCACAAGTAGGCAGAGAGGCAGACAGAGACAGAGAGAGGGGGAAGCAGGTTCCCTGCAGAGCAGAGAGCCTGATGTGGGGCTCAATCCCAGGACCCCGGGATCATGACCCGAGCTGAAGGCAGAGGCTTTAACCCACTGAGCCACGAGGCGCCCCCCAATAGGTCATTTTTTCCCTTGCTTCCCTTGCCTTTGGCGTTGTTCCTAGGAAGAAGTTGCTGCGGTTGAGGTCGAAGAAGTTGCTGCCTGTGTTCTCCTCAAGGACTTTGATGGATTCCTTTCTCACGTTGAGGTCCTTCATCCATTTTGAGTCTATTTTCATGTGTGGTGTAAGAAAATGGTCCAATTTCATTTTTCTGCATGCAGCTGTCCAATTTTCGCAACACCATTTGTTGAAGAGGCTGTCTTTTTCCCATTGGGTATTCTTTCATGCTTTGTCAAAGATTAGTTGACCATAGAGTTGAGGGTCTATTTCTGGGCTCTCTATTCTGTTCCATTGATCTATGTGTCTGCTTTTGTGCCAGTACCATACTGTCTTGATGATGACAGCTTTGTAGTAGAGCTTGAAGTCTGGAATTGTGATGTCACCAACTTTGGATTTCTTTTTCAATATTCCTTTGGCTATTCCAGATCTTTTCTGGTTCCATATGAATTTTAGGATTATTTGTTCCATTTCTTTGAAAAAAAATGGATGGGATTTTGATGGGCATTGCATTAAATGTGTAGATAGCTTTAGGTAGCATAGACATTTTCACAATGTTTATTCTTCCAATCCGTGAGCAGGGCACATTTTTCCATTTCTTTGTGTCTTCCTCAAATTCTTTCATGAGTACTTTATAGTTTTCTGAGTATAGATTCTTTGCCTCCTTGTTAGGTTTATTCCTAGGTATCTTATGGTTTTGGGTGTAGTTGTAAGTGGGATTAACTCCTTAATTTCTCTTTCTTCTGTCTTGTTGTTGGTGTAAAGAAATGCAACTGATTTCTATGCATTGATATTATATCCTGACACTTTAAGAATTCCTATACAAGCTCTAGGAGTTTTGGAGTGGAGCCTTTTGGGTTTTCCACATATAGTACCATATCATCTGCAAAGAGTGATAGTTTGACTTCTTCTTTGTCAATTTGGATGCCTTTAATTTCTTTTTGTTGTCTTATTGCTGAGGCTAGGACTTCTAGTACTATGTTGAATAGCAGTGGTGACAGCGGACATCCCTGCCGTGTTCCTGACCTTAGTGGAAAAGCTCTCAGTTTTTCTCCATTGAGAATGATACTTGCGGTGGGTTTTACATAGATGGCTTTGATAATATTGAGGTATGAGCCCTCTATCCCTACACTTTGAAGAGTTTTGATTAGGAAGGGGTGCTGTACTTTGTCAAATGCTTTTTCAGCATCTATTGAGATTATAATATGTTTTTTTTTCTTTCTTTTGTTAATTTATTGTATCACATTCACTGATTTGTAGATGTTGAACCAAACTTGCTGTCCTAGAATAAATCCCACGTGGTCGTGGTGAATAATCTTTTTAATGTACTGTTGGATCCTATTGGCTAGTATTTTGGTGAGAATTTTCGCATCTGTGTTCATCAAGGATATTGGTCTGTAATTCTCTTTTTTGTTGAGATCCTTGTCTGGTTTGGGGATCAAGGTGATGCTGGATTCATATAATGAGTTTGGAAGTTTTCCTTCCATTTCTATTTTTTGGAACAGTTTCAGGAGAATAGGAATTAATTCTTCTCGAAATTGTTGGTAGAGTTCCCCTGGAAAGCCATCTGGCCCTGGGCTTTTGTTTGTTTGGAAATTTTTGATGACTGTTTCAATCTCTTTACTGGTTATGGGCCTATTCAGGTTTTCTATTTCTTCCTGATTCAGTTTTGGCAGTTTATATGTCTCTAAGAAAACGTCCATTTCTTCCAATTGTCAGATTTGTTGGCGTAGAGTTGGTCATAATGTGTTCTTCTGATTGTTTACATTCCTTTGGTTTTGGTGGTGATCTCTCCTCTTTCATTCATGATTTTATTTATTTGGGTCCTTTCTCTTTTCTTTTTGATAAGTCTTGCCAGGGGTTTATCAATCTTATGAATTCTTTCAAAGAACCAGCTCCTAGTTTCATTGATTTGTTCTATTGTTTTTTTTTTTTTTTGTTTCTATTTCGTTGATTTCTGCTTTAATCTTTATTATTTCTCTTCTGCCGGGGTTAGGCTTTCTTTGTTGTTCTTTCTCGAGCTCCTTTAACTGTAGGGTTAGGTTGTGCATTTGATACCTTTCCTGTTTCTTGAGAAAGGTTTGTATCGCTATATATTTTCCTTTCAGGACTGCCTTTGCTGTGTCCCACAGATTTTGGACCATTGTGTTTTCATTATCATTTGTTTCCATGATTTTTTTTTTCAATTCTTCCTTAATTTCCTGGTTGACCCGTTCATTCTTTAGAAAGATGCTGTTGTGTCTCCATGTATTTGGGCTCTTTCCAAATTTCCTCTTGTGATTGAGTCCTAGCTTCAGGGCATTGTGGTTTGAAAATATGCAGGGAAATATCCCAATCTTTTGATACCGGTTAAGACCTGATTTATGACCCAGGATGTGATTGATTCTGGAGAATGCTCCATGAGCACTAGAGAAGAATGTGTATTCTGTTGCTTTGGGATGGAATGCTCTGAATATATCTGTGATGTCCATCTGGTCCAGTGTGTCATTTAAGACCTTTATTTCCTTGTTGATCTTTTGCTTGGATGATCTGTCCATTTCAGTGAGGGGCGTGTTAAAGTCCCCTACCATTATTGTATTCTTGTCAATGTGTTTCTTTGATTTTGTTATCAATTGGTTTATATAGTTGGCTGCTCCCATGTTTGGAGCATAGATATTTAAAATTCTTAGATCTTCTTGTTGGACAGACACTTTGCGTATGATATAGTGTCCTTCCTCATCTCTTATTATAGTCTTTGGCTTAAAAACTAATTGATCTGATGTAAGGATTGCCACCCCAGCTTTCTTCTGATGTCCATTAACATGGTAAATTGTTTTCCACCCCCTCATTTTCAATCTGGAGGTGTCTTCAGGTCTAAAATGAGTTTCTTGTAGGCAGCATGTTGATGGGTTTTGATTTTTTATCCATTTTGAAACCCTGTGTCTTTTGATTGGGGCATTTAGCCCATTTACGTTCAGGGTAACTATTGAGAGATATGAAATTAGTGCCATTGTATTGCCTGTAAGCTGATTGTTACTGTATATTGTCTCTGTTCCTTCCTGATAATACTTTTAGGGTCTCTCCTTGCTTAGAGGACCCCTTTCAATATTTCCTGCAGAGCTGGTTTGGTGTTTACAAATTCTTTCAGATTTTGTTTGTCCTGGAAGCTTTTTATCTCTCCTTCTATTTTCAATGATAACCTAGCTGGATAAAGTATTCTTGGTTGCATGTTTTTCTCGTTTAGGGCTCTGAATATATCATGCCAGTTCTTTCTGGCCTGCCAGGTCTCTGTGAATAAGTCTGCTGCCAATCTAATATTTTTACCATAGTATGTTACAGACTTCTTGTCCGTGCCGCCTTCAGGATTTTCTCTTTGTTGTAAATTTTACTATTAGATGGCGGGGTGTGGACCTATTCCTATTGATTTTGAGGGGTGCTCTCTGCACCTCCTGGATTTTGATGCTTGTTCCCCTTGCTATATTAGGGAAATTCCCTACAATAATTCTCTCCAGTATACCTTCTGCTCCTCTTTCTCTTTCTTCTTCTTCTGGAATCCCAATTATTCTAATGTTGTTTCGTCTTATGGTATCACTTTTCTCTCGATTTCTCCCCTCGTGGTCCAGTAGTGGTTTTCTCTCTTTTGCTCAGGTTCTTTATTCTCTGTCATTTGGTCTTCTGCATCACTAATTCTTTCTTCTGCCTCATTTATCCTAGCAGTAAGAGCCTCCATTTTTGATTGTACATCATTAAAGGCTTTTTTTAAATTTCAACTTGATTTGAATTTGTTCTTTTATTTCTCCAGAAAGGGCTTTTACTTCTCCTGACATGGTTTCTCTAACTTCTTCCATGCCTTTTTCAAGCCCGTCTAGAATCTTGAGAATCGTCGTCTTGAATTCCAGATCTGACATATTTCTAATGTCTGTATCGATTAGGTCCCTAGCCTTCATTACTGCCTCTTGTTCTTTCTTTTTGTGAT
>ML102372.1:54757-207017 GCA_003697995.1 Taxidea taxus jeffersonii | reverse complement strand
GGTATCAAAAGATTGGGATCATTCCCTGCATATTTTCAGACCACAATGCTCTGAAGCTAGAACTCAATCACAAGAGGAAATTTGGAAAGAGCACAAATACATGGAGACTCAACAGCATCCTTCTAAAGAATGAATGGGTCAACGAGGAAATTAAAGAAGAATTGAAAAAAAACATGGAAACAAATGATAATGAAAACACAACGGTCCAAAATCTGTGGGACACAGCAAAGGCAGTTCTGAGAGGAAAATATATAGTGATACAAGCCTATCTCAAGAAACAGGAAAGGTCTCAAATACACAACCTAAACCTACACCTAAAGGAGCTCGAGAAAGAACAAAAAAGAAAGCCTAAACCCAGCAGGAGAAGAGAAATAATAAAGATCAAAGCAGAAATCAATGAAATAGAAACCAAAAAAACAATAGAACAAATCAATGAAACTAGGAGCTGGTTCTTTGAAAGAATTAATAAGATTGATAAACCCCTGGCCAGACTTATCCAAAAGAAAAGAGAAAGGACCCAAATAAATAAAATCATGAATGAAAGAGGAGAGATCACAACCAACACCAAAGAAATACAAACAATCATAAGAACATATTATGAGCAACTCTATGCCAACAAATTTGACAATCTGGAAGAAATGGATGCTTTCCTGGAGACATATAAACTGCCAAAACTGAATCAGGAAGAAATAGAAAACCTGAATAGGCCCATAACCAGTAAGGAGATTGAAACAGTCATCAAATATCTCCAAACAAACAAAAGCCCAGGGCCAGATGGCTTCCCAGGGGTATTCTACCAAACATTTAAAGAAGAATTAATTCCTATTCTCCTGAAACTGTTCCAAAAAATAGAAATGGAAGGAAAACTTCCAAACTCATTTTATGAGGCCAGCATCACCTTGATCCCCAAACCGGACAAGGATCCCATCAAAAAAGAGAATTACAGACCAATATCCTTGATGATCACAGATGCGAAAATTCTCACCAAAATACTAGTCAATAGGATCCAACAGTACATTAAAAGGATTATTCACCACGACCAAGTGGGATTTATTCCAGGGCAGCAGGGTTGGTTCAACATCTGCAAATCAATCAATGTGATACAATACATTAACAAAAGAAAGAACAAGAACCATATGATACTCTCAAAAGATGCTGAAAAAGCATTTGACAAAGTACAACATCCCTTCCTAACCAAAACTCTTCAAAGTGTAGGGATAGAAGGCACATACCTCAATATTATCAAAGTCATCTATGAAAAACCCACCGCAAGTATCATTCTCAATTGAGAAAAACTGAGAGCTTTTCCGTTAAGGTCAGGAACACGACAGGGATGTCCGTTATCACCACTGCTATTCAACATAGTACTAGAAGTCCTAGCCTCAGCAATCAGACAACAAAAAGAAATTAAAGGCATCCAAATTGGCAAGGAAGAAGTCAAACTATCACTCTTTGCAGATGATATGATACTATATGTGGAAAACCCAAAAGGCTCCACTCCTAAACTGCTAGAGCTTGTACAGGAATTCAGTAAAGTGTCAGTGTAAAGTGTCTTCAGTAAAGAGCTTGTACAGGAATTCAGTAAAGTGTCAGGAATTCAGTAAAGTGGATATAAAATCAATGCACAGAAATCAGTTGCACTTCTTTACACCAACAACAAGACAGAAGAAAGAGAAATTAGGGAGTCAATCCCATTTACAATTACACCCAAAACCATAAGATACCTGGAATAAACCTAACCAAAGAGGCAAAGAATCTATACTCAGAAAACTATAAAGTACTCATGAAAGAAATTGAGGAAGACACAAAGAAATGGAAAAATGTTCCATGCTCATGGATTGGAAGAATAAATATTGTGAAAATGTCTATGCTACCTAAAGCTATCTACATATTTAATGCAATGCCTATCAAAATCCCATCCAATTTTTTCAAAGAAATGGAACAAATAATCCTAAAATTTATATGGAACCAGAAAAGACCTCAAATAGCCAAAGGAATATTGAAAAAGAAAGCCAAAGTTGGTGGCATCACAATTCCAGACTTCAAGCTCTACTACAAAGCTGTCATCATCAAGACAGTATGGTACTGGCACAAAAACAGACACATAGATCAATGGAACAGAATAGAGAGCCCAGAAATAGACCCTCAACTCTATGGTCAACTAATCTTCGACAAAGCAGGAAAGAATATCCAATGGAAAAAAGACAGCCTCTTCAACAAATGGTGTTGGGAAAATTGGACAGCCACATGCAGAAAAATGAAATTGGACCATTTCCTTACACCACACACGAAAATAGACTCAAAATGGATGAAGGACCTCAACGTGAGAAAGGAATCCATCAAAATCCTTGAGGAGAACACAGGCAGCAACCTCTTCGACCTCAGCCGCAGCAACTTCTTCCTAGGAACAACACCAAAGGCAAGGGAAGCAAGGGGAAAAATGAACTATTGGGACTTCATCAAGATCAAAAGCTTTTGCACAGCAAAGGAAACAGTCAACAAAACCAAAAGACAACTGACAGAGTGGGAGAAGATATTTGCAAATGACATATCAGATAAAGGGCTAGTATCCAAAATCTACAAAGAGCTTAGCAAACTCAACACCCAAAGAACAAATAATCCAATCAAGAAATGGGCAGAGGACATGAACAGACATTTCTGCAAAGAAGACATCCAGATGGCCAACAGACACATGAAAAGGTGCTCCACATCACTGGGCATCAGGGAAATACAAATCAAAACCACAATGAGATACCACTTCACACCAGTCAGAATGACTAAAATGAACAAGTCAGGAAATGACAGATGTTGGCGAGGATGTGGAGAAAGGGGAACACTCCTACACTGTTGGTGGGAATGCAAGGTGGTGCAACCACTCTGGAAAACAGCATGGAGGTTCCTCAAAAAATTGAAAATAGAGCTACCTTATGACCCAGCAATTGCACTACTGGGTATTTACCCTAAAGATACAAATGTAGTGATCCGAAGGGGCATGTGTACCCAAATGTTTATAGCAGCAATGTCCACAATAGCCAAGTTATGGAAAGAACCTAGATGTCCATCAACAGATGAATGGATAAAGAAGAGGTGGTATATATATACGATGGAATACTATGCAGCCATCAAAAGAAATGAAATCTTACCATTTGCGACGACATGGATGGAACTAGAGTGTATTATGCTTAGCAAAATAAGTCAATTGGAGAAAGACAACTATCACATGATCTCCCTGATATGAGGAAGTGGAGATGCAACGGGGGTGGGGGTTAAGGTGGTAGGAAAAGAAAAAATGAAACAAGATGGGATCGGGAGGGAGACAAACCAAAAGAGACTCTTAATGTCATAAAACAAACTGAGGGGGGTGGGGAGGGAGAGGGGTTGGGAGAGGGTGGTGGGGTTACATTATATGTTTAAATAAAAAAGCTTAAAAAAATAAAATAAAATTTTCTTTTGCACGAAAAAAAAAAAAGCTTAAAGAAAAAAATATCAAAAAAAAAAAAAAAAGAGACACTCTCCCTTTCGTCATGGAACTTAACAGGGAGAAAAATGAAAGACCTCTTGATGTGGGAGGGCCCCATTGAGCTGTGAATTTGGACTCATTTTACTCGTATATCATTACTGGTAAAACATGTCAACCTTAAAATAGCCAGTTATCTTACTGGCAAAATGAGTTGACTCAGGAATACAAGAGGAATTGGAATTCAGGACAAGCAGACTATGAAGAACCATAGGCGAGTCTGAAGAGACAAAGCCGGAAGTCAGCTTTAATGAGGTTTTAGGAGGAAACTGGGGAGGATGGTTCTGAACAGAAGTTCATTGGAGAAGGACAGCAGCTTGAGTTTGTGGTGGTTTCCTGATTGGCTGCTGGTGGTGGTCAGTGCTTTGTTGCTGGGGTAGGGAGGGATCTTCCTCCTTTTCCTTAAAAGCCAGGAGATGAGATTCCTATGTGTAAAATGACCTCTCTTGTCAAAATAATTCTTATCTTTCCACTAGTCACACAGACCATCATGAGTGGGGTGTGCATGAGAGCTCCCTCTTCAGGGCTCCCCAACTCCATCTTACCTGAGGTTTTTCTTTATTTTTACAAACACACCCCCTGCTCTGCACATAGGACTTTTCCCATAGGACCACTACCTTGCAGAAGCTTAGTGGAAAGGTTTTATTCCCAATCCCCACAGATTTATTCCCAGCACTCTCTCCCTTCATGGAGGTCATGCTCCCACACACAAGCAATGCCAACATTTTGTGATTCTCACTGGGTGTATCTGTGAGGCATGGTTGTCCTTTCTCAATGCCTACTGTGTAGCAGGCACAGAAATGGGTGCATACACATATATGCTTAATGAGTCCTCACAATAGCACTGTGAGGTCAGTACTATTACCACATTTTAAAAACAAGGAAATTCAAAAAATATTAATAAATGAAATAAAATTAAAATGAGGAAATTCAAGGTATAAACATAGGAGAAAAGTTGCTAAAGATCACACAGAAAACAATTAGTAAAGATGGTTTAAAAAGAAATTTAAAAAATAATCCCACTTACAATTGCATGAAAAGGAATAAAATACTTAAGAATAAATTTAATCATGAGAGACTATAGACTCTAGGAAACAAGTGGAGAGCTTTAAAGGGTGGGGGTTGGGGGATGTTTGAACCTGGTGATAGGTATTAAGGAGGGCACAGATTGCATGGAGCACTGGGTGTTATAACCAAACAATGAATCATGGAACACTGCATCAAAAACTAATGATGTACTGTATGGTGACTAACATAACACAATAAAAAAAATAAAAATAAAAGAAGTAAAATAAAGATATTAAAAAAAATAAATTTAACCAAGGAGGTGAAAGACCTACACACAGAAAACTATTAGACAGTGATGAAAGAAATTGAAGAAGACACAAATAAATAGAAAGATATTCTCTGTTTGTGGAACAGAGGAATTGATATTGTTTAAACGTCCATAATATCCAAGGCAATCCATGGTTTCAATGCAATTTTTATCAAAATTCCAATGGCATTTTTCACAGAAATAAAACAAATCATCCTAAAATCTGTATAGAACCACAGAAAATCCCAAATACTCAAAGTAATCTTGAGAAAGAACAAAATTGGAGACCTCATGATTCCTGATTTCAAGCTATACTGCAAAGCTATAGTAATCAAAACAGCATGGTATTGGAATAAAAACAGACACACAGGTCGATAGAACAGGGCAGAGAGCCCAGAAACAAATCCACATAAATATGGTCAATTAATCTACAACAAAGAAATCAAGAATACACAATAGAGAAAGGAGAGTCCCTTCAATAAGCAATATTGGGGAAACTAGATAGCCACATGCAAAAAAAAAAAAAAAAAGAAACTAGACCATCATCTTAAATCACATATAAAATTAATTCTAATTGGGTTAAAGACTTGAATTTAAGACCTGAAACCATAACACTCCTAGAAGAATACATAGGTGGTAGGCTCTTTGACATTGGACTTGGCAATGATTTTTTGGATTCGACAAGAGCAAAAAGACAACAAAAGGAAAAATCAATGAGTGCGACCATATTAAACTAAAAAATGTCCACACAGCAAAGGAAACTGTCAATAAAATGAAAAGGCAACCTATTGAATGGAAGGAAATATTTGTAAATCACATAGCTGATAAGGGCTTAACATCCAAAATGTGTAAGGAACCCTTACAACTCAAGAGCAAACAAACAAACAAATCACTGATTAAAAAATGGACAGAGTTGGGGCATCTGGGTGGCTCAGTGGGTTGGGCCGCTGCCTTCAGCTCAGGTCGTGATCCCAGAGTCCTGGGATCGAGCCCCACATCAGGCTCTCTGCTCAGCAGGGACCCTGCTTCCCCCTCTCTCTCTGCCTGACTCTCTGCCTACTTGTGATCTCTGTCAAATAAATAAATAAAATCTTTTTTTTTTAATGGACAGAGGATCCAGATAGACATTTTTCCAAAGAAGACATATAGATGGCCAACAGGTAAATAAAAAGGCAGTCAACATCACTAATCACCAAGGGAATGCAAATCAAAACAACAATGAGATATCACCTTACATCTGTCATTATGGCTATTATCAAAAAGATAAGAAATAACAAATGTTAGCAAGGATATGGAGGAAAGGGAACCCTCGTTCACTGTTGGTGGGAATGGAAACTGGTGCAGCCAGTATGGAAAACAGTGTGAAGCTTCCTCAAAAATTAAAATAGAGCTATGCTATGCCCCAGCAATTCCACTTGTAGGTATGTAATCTAAGGAAATTAAAACCCTAACTCAAAAAGATACATGCACTCTGGTCTTTATTGCAGCATTATTTGTAATAGCTAAGGCATGGAAGCAAATGAAGGGTCTGTTGATGGGACAAATAGATAAAGAAATGTGGTGTGTGTGTGTGTGTGTGTGTGTGTGTGTCACACACACACACACACACACATATAAACAATAGGATATTAATCAACCACTTAAAAAAAGAAAAAAGGAAATCCTACCATTTGCAACAACATGTATGGACCTTGGGGGCAGTAAGCTAAGTGAGTAAGTCAGAAAGAGAAAGACAGGGGCACCTGGGTCGCTCATCGGGTTAAGCCTCTGCCTTCCACTCAGGTCATGATCTCAGAGTCCTGGGATATAGCCCCCCATTGGGCTCTCTGCTCAGCAGGGAGCCTGTTTCCTTCTCTCTCTGCCTGCCTCTCTGCCTACTTGTGATCTCTCTCTCTCTGTCAAATAAATAAATAAAATATTTTTTAAAAAAAAGAAGAAAAGAAAGAGAAAGACAAATGCTGTATGATCTCACTTACATGGGGAATCTTAAAAAAAAAAAAAAGAGTAAAAGAGACCATGGTGGGATAAAGAATACAAAGAGCAGTTACTAGGCTGTTGGCCATTGACAATAAATCTTGGTTCAAACTACTAAAAAGTTGCCATAGCTGTGTGGGAAGATTTCCACTGCTCTCCTCTCAGAAAGGGGTTTGGCAAGAGCAGGGAGAAAGGATCTCAAGGCAAGAGGAAAATGACTGCACCTATTCCCTACATTGATGTTTATTGGGGGCACCATGGGGGTGAACACAGATCTCTCCAGCCCAAGGCAAAGCTAGCTCAGTACTACTATTCCTCATTGAGTCTCCACTATGTGCTTCCTTATGGTATGACCCTTCGTTACCACAATATCTGTGAGAGGAAGGTGACATCTCTGGTTTTAAATAAAATTTTAGTTTTGTAAGAGTTTTAGATCTACAGAGAAGTTGCAAAGACAGTGCAGAAGTTTCCAGTACACTCCTCACCAGTTTTCCCCGACCTCAATCTTTTAACCTCACTAGGGTACATTTGTCAAAACCAAGCAACTGACATTGTTAGGTTCCTGTTAACCAAATTCCAGACTTTCACCAACTGTCCCATTAAGGTCCATATCTTCATCCATTCAGGCTGCTATAATAAAAATACCATAGACAGGGTGGCTTAAATAATAGAAATTTACTTCTCACAGTTCTGGAAGTTGGAAAGTTCTAGACCAAAGTCTGGGCAAATTCAGGGTCTGGCAAGAGTCCACTGTGGTTCATAGATGGCTGTCTTCTCCCTGTGTCCTCACCATGTCAGAAAGGGTAAGGTCACTCCCTGGTGTCTCTTTTATAAAAGCACACACAAAAATTGTGAAATTGTGAGAAGATGGCAGTGTTAACTAGCCATATTGTGGTAATCATTTTGATAAATAGATACAATTTTGACAAGCATTCATTTTGATACATACCTATATCACTACTTTGTGCACTGAAACTCTCCCATCAATAAGATCTTAATAAAGCAAAAAAAAATAAAATTTCTTCCTGATTAATGAGATATTCAGGATTTCTGCTTCTCATTGAGCAAGTTATTGTGATTTATATTATCTCAAAATTCATGCATTTCTTGGAATCTCAAATTTATTTCTATGTAGTAGATCTAAATATCCCATTTAAGTATCAGTTGCTATATCTTCCTTCTAATGCCCATTTTGTGTGCTTACATTCTCTCTTAATTCTTGATTTGAGGGGCTAGCAACTTGTCTACTATAGTACAGATTTTGTAAGTCTGCCATAGTTTTGAGGTGCTTTACCTAACTAAGTCTGTTTTGTTTTCCAATTATAGAATTAAATCCTGTATGCAGTTATTCCTTATTTATTTATTTTTTTAAAGATTTTATTTATTTATTTGTGAGAGAGAGAGAGAGAGAGAGAGAGAGCAAGCACAGGCAGACAGAATGGCAGGCAGGGGCAGAGGGAGAAGCAGGCTCCCTGCCAAGCAAGGAGCCAGATGTGGGACTCGATCCCAGGACACTGGGATCATGACCTGAGCCGAAGGCAGCCACTTAACCAACTGAGCCACCCAGGCGTCCCAGTTATTCCTTATTTAAAAGCAAGTTATTTCAGACTACATGTTTTCTCTGAGTACAATTTTAGTCATCCTGTAGGTTTTCATGTGTCCTTAATGTTATCATTGTCTAATTATACTCTAATTGCACTTTCCATATACTTGACCTTGGCACTGTTTAAGTGAATGTCTTGCATTGGTTGTATTTTGTTTTTCATTTTCAAGTGGTTGAGGCTTTAGTGAAATTTTTATTTATTAATAATGTTGTGCTTAGAAAACATGACCTGTGTGATTTCCTGATTTTAGAACATGAGACAGTTTTATAGCTAAGTTTTTAACCAGTCTTTGAAGCCTGATGAAGGGAGAAGAGAAGAGATTTACTGCAGAATTCCAGAGAGCCTGCAGACTGAGGGAAGGAGCTGAAGCTGTCAAATACCACAGCAGAAGTCTTGTCTCTGTGTTTGCAGTCTTATCTGCCAGGCTGGAGTGGCCGCCAAGAGTTGCTGGGGAGTGCCCCATGTTCTGCCTGATGGGGGCATCTGCGTCAAGTGCCAAGGGGGTACCTCGGGTACAGGGTGTTTAATGAGCTTCCTCTTGCAGGATCCCAATATGATTCCAATGGCCTGCAGCCCACCATTGCCTCCAATTGGCATCTCTCAGAATAAAAGGGCATTGCTCAATTCTGAAGAAATCTCTCCTACTCACCTCCTAGGCAAGCTGGTTTTAAGTGTAAAAGAAATCAATAGTCCACTCAGTTCTTCTTTTGATCCATTCTTAGCAAGAAGGCTGTGGTGTCTCACAGCTGCATGGCTAGAGACATGTCTAGTGTCCAATGCAGGCAGGGATTTCCTTCCTTTTATATCCTCGGCCGTTTCTATGAGATTCTCCAAATATAGGAACTATAGCAATATGCTAAGGTCACTAACTTGCTTAGAAATACCCTTTGCTTTTTTTTTTTCTTTCCTTCCTTCTTTCCTTCCTTCCTTCCTTCCTGCCTTCTTTCCTTCCTTCTTTCATTCTGAAGCTGAGAATTGTCTATTGGCAAAGTACTCATAGAAGTATAGGTTAATGTTTCCTCTTCGGACACATACTCACAACCCAAGGAAATGAAATTGAAGGCATTGAAAGCACCACCATTACAGAATGTGCTCTGGCTAAGAGCTTGATTTTAGCTGAGCCTCAAGATCACACTCCACCCCTACCAGAAGAGCAGATGTCCCTTAGTCACCAGAGCTCACTGTCAGTAATATCTTACATCTGAAAATAAATCCAGCTTTAGGCAGCTTGACCACATATGTGCCTCTGAAACTATGGCAACAGAAAGTCCTTTTACCTCTGAGTCCCAATTAAAAGTGTTCTGTTGGCTATAATTGGAGTGTTTGGTCTCCAAAACTAATATATCAAAGCAATCATGTAAGCCTCAAATGTCACCATCACACAAATTGATATTTCCCATGCAGGCAGCTAATGAGTGGTCAGACCAAAGAGCATGTGTGACTGAGGTTATGGAGAACAACTGGATTAATCCACTTTGGGATCCTTTCCCCCATGCCCCACTCCGCCCACCCAAGGTTTGACAGCTGATTGAACATTAGGGTGGGGAGAGAAAAGAGGATGGAGATTTCAAGTCTGGGCACCAGAGGGGCTTTTAATAGAAAGGAGGAAAATACCTAAAGAGTAAGTTTCATGTAAAGAACAATGTGAGGAGAGGTGCCTAGGTGGCTCAGTGGGTTAGAGCCTCTGCCTTCGGCTAGGTCATGATCCCAGGGTCCTGGGATCGAGCCCCGCATGGGGAATCTCTGCTCGGCAGGGAGCCTGCCTCTCTGCCTGCTTGTGATCTCTGTTTGTCAAATAAATAAATAAAATCTTTTTAAAAAAAAATAAGGATGCGAGGTGAGAAATGTGTTCAGTTTCACTCTGTTAGGAATCCAGGCATCTGGCATTGAACCAGGACACATCATGTTTGAGTTTCCTGCCTGGTTAAAAAAGAGGGGGGGGAAAACATGGTGCAGGGAGGAGGAAGGAGAGCAGGAGGAGGAGGAGATTAACTCACAGTATAAATGTCTTTTTTGAGCATTATACTTTCAGTTTTTTTATCTTTGTTTCTGATTGATTCTTAATCAGCAATAGCACAGAATGTCTCAGCTTTTAGTTTCTCCTCTGTTAAGTATGAAATGATCTATAAACAAACACTTAGAAAGATGCAGTTGAAATGGATCCTGTGATCCTTTTGTAATGTGAAAAATCTTCTGGTAATGTAAATAATTTCACCCTCTAATAATCTGTTTGCTAACACATTCGGTGGTGTTTAATAATGTTGTAATGGTTTAATAATGTTATAAGCCTATTTTCTGTGAATTAGAGCATATACAGAGAGAGAGAGAGAATTCTTTTTGGATGATATCACAGGAATATGCAAATAACAGAAAGATCTACTTTTGGTGGCTTAATCAAGTCAGAAAGTAGACATTACATGTCTACAATGAATCACATGTTCATCCCATCTGCAAAGAAACCTGGAAAATGAGCTTTTTTAGTGGGCACACTACTAACCTTTAGCTGGACTTCCGTTAATAATGAAGAAAGGAGAAGAGATATCGAGTAAGCAATTATCATATCCCCTCCCCATCTAACACATCTAGAAGTTTCTGACACTTTTATAGCAATAATCAGTCACCTTTCAATGTAGGACTTCAAGTCATGCATGACCTGTCACAAGACTAAATGAATTCAAGTCGAAAGACTTGGGATCAAGTGCTGGCTCTGCCACTAACTCTGTGACCTTGGACTAAGTGATTTACTTTTGTTTCTTACCAACAAAATGAGATCACTTAAATCAATCATGCAAAGACCCTGAAATTCTATGCCTCCATGCTATATCCCTAGCCAGAATACATCCAGGTCGTATGATACCGCTCTCCTGGACCCCGTCCCCCACCCTCTGTTCCTGGCAGACTGGAGCACTGGAGCTTTGCTGTGGTGGTCTTCCATCAAGGACCTGTGAGCGGCATCACTTCAGGAATCATCGCGCTTTGGAAAATTGAAAATAGCTCCTTCTTTTCCCTATAAAGAGAAGATAAGAAGGGGTAGCTGGCTGGCTCAGTCAGTTAAGTAAGTGTCTGACTCTTGATTTCAGCTCAGGTCATGATCTCAGGGTTGTGAGATCGAGCCAGGCAGAGGAGCTCTACACTCAACAGGGAATCTGCTGGAGATTCTCTCTCTCCCTCTCCCTCTCTAAAAATGAAAGAGAGGGAAAGAAGATTGGAAGGCAGTGGTGGTTCTAAGGGGACACACCTGATCTACTTCAGCAAGACCCCCCAGGTTCCATGTGATCAGCGCACCTGTGTCAAAGGTGAGAGGTCCCCCAACCTCTGGAGGGCAGGCGAGCTGACCTCCAATAGGAGTGAGGAAGACACCGTCACTTCTGCCACCCCCCACTGCACACAGACTCCCAGGGAAGCTGCTGGAAGAGAAGCAGAAGAAAGGAAGGAAATGGGAAGAAGAAGGGAATGAGAAAAGCTCATAGGGTCACATGAGAGGTTTTGCTCGGATATACAGCAGCCTGGGGTCCATGGTGTTTTCTTTCCTCCCACTGGCTCTGTCCAGGAATCTCAACCTCACATAGCTAACCACTCCCTTTTCTAGTGAGCTGGAAAAGGAGGAGTGTTGTATTTGTCATAGGCAACAGGGACCGATTACACACTGCATCAGGAATCCGCTTCACTGCTTACGACGTTGTGGGTGAAACCTGTTCATTCCAGGAGCTTTGCCCTTTCAGCTCTGCCTTCCCACCCTCTCACTGCATCGCATTTACTGCTGAACAGAGCCTTGCAGTAGCTTCCTCTGGTTAGCTGATAAATTGGGCTTTGAAATGCATCTATGACTTTATATCACCCACTAAACTTTTTAGAGATTTAATAATAGCAAAACCTGGTCTCTGTTGGAAAGAATTCTCAAAGGGGCACAGCAAATAGAATTTTAAAAATTCCCTTTTCCCACCAAAACTGCATAGGCTAGAACCCAATCTACTGAAGTATCAGAGAGATTTCTGAAGTTTCTGAAAGGAAAGAGATTGCTCAGACCTCTAAGAACTCTTTAGGGAAAGGAGAAATCACGGAAACTTCATCTAGATACAAAGAACTTCTTACTCTTTTTTAGACCCATATTTCACATCTCATACCAAAGTGAAACCACAGAAGTTTCATGCCGGGGCACCTGGGTGGCTCAGTCAGTTGAGCATCCAACTCCTGATTTTGGCTCAGGTCCAGGTCTCAGATTCAGTGTGGAGTCTGCTTGAGATTCTCTCTTTCCCTCTGTACCCCCACCCCTCTCGCACATATGTATGTTCTTTCTCTCTAAATAAATAAAATTTTTTAAAAAAGAATCCATATGAGTAAATTAAAATGGCACAAAGCCTGGAAATAAAAATGTTTCTAAATCTTTGAAACAGTAGCCAAGTTAAAAGACAAATTAAAATCAGAGAAAAATTTATAAATAGTATTAAAATAAAGAACATAATTATTTTCATATATAAAGAGCACCTGTAAAATCAATAAGAAGAAGACCAACAACCCAACAGAAGAAGAAAACTGGCAGAGAATAAGAATATTACTATTCATGGAGTATGTAATGCAAACAGAAAACATTAAAATGGTCAACTATGAGAACTCAGTTGTGCTAGGGAGGAAGAGAGACACAGACAATTTCCCTCCATAAGCCCAACTTTGCCTTTCAAAAGTCAATTTTGATATGCACAGTCACCTTGCAGAAGCTTATCGTCCCACACTATCCTACTCCCAAATCACATGTGAAATATATGAGCTACAAATTGAACAAGATAGATAATTGCCTATTTGGTGTGATTTCAGCATTGTTAAGAAGACTCCACAAAATGCTTCCCATGTTGCCCACCAGTGTCTGAACTCTCACCATAGGAGACCTGTTCATTTAGTTTATAGGATTCCCTGATGAGAGAAATAGCCCCTGAGCCTTCTATTTATTTCTTGATAGGAGCAGAAATAATAGCAATTTTGTAACGGTGTATTATGCTTTACCACTCACAATATACTATCACAACAAGATCTCTCTGATCTTGTCAATCACTCTGAAGGATAAGAAAAGGGAATATGATTCCAATTTTATAAATACCTCTTCAGGGATAGACCCACTTCTTAAGCCCAAGTTTTCTGGCTCCTAGCCCTGAACATTTTCCAGCACCCTCTGCTGTATGTAGATCTGTAAGGTCCTTCCCTGGGATGGCATTCTGGCAGAGGAAGTGGAGTGAAAGCATAAGTCCATGAACACCTGGGGTTGCTGAGAATGAAGGGAGATGAAAGGGAAAGAGCCACCATACGGAAAATGGTACCACAGTAGTAATCAGCCACACTAAAGACACATTCAACTCACAGTTTCATTTGCAGATCTGAAAATGACAGACCAGGGCATTTCTAACCCCTCCCCATCTCCCAAGTTTACCATGAAGAGAAAGTAAACACCTCAATGTTTCCCAAAGAGGAATCACTGGGAATTTCTGAGTACTACTGATTGGAAGCATCTGACTTTACTCATATTCTTCCCTCCATAGACAATCCACTCTTCACTCTGTCTACTGAGGGTTTTTTTTTGAAATATTTTATTTATTTATTTGACAGACAGAGATCACAAGTAGGCAGAGAGGCAGGCGAGGGGTAAGGGGGAAGCAGACTCCCCGCTGAGCAGAGAGCCTGACACGGGGCTCGATTCCAGGACCCTGGGATCATGACCTGAGCCAAAGGCAGAGGCTTTAACCCACCGAGCCACCCAGGTGCCCCTACCTACTGAGTTTTAATCTCAATGATAGCATTTTTCATTTCTACACGTTCTCTTTGGCTTATCCTGCTTCATTCTTTTCCCAGGTTCTCATCTCTTTCTATTATAACTTTGATGATTTTTGAGTATACTCATTTCATGGTCTCCATCGAATAGCTCTGTGAGTGGAAACTTCTGGACTCCAGTCCTACTGTATGTTTTGCCTGATAACTCTTAGATATGGCAGGGGGTTTCCTTGTGCATTTTGTGATTTGTTTTTTGAGGTAAATTCTAGTGGGGCTTTATATGTTGAAGTACCAAGTGGGCAGAGTTAAAAATCTACCCGTTTCTAAGGTAGTTTTGTATTTACAACTATAGTCATTCCAAGGGTATGATGACTTGGAACAAGTGGTAATATGTTCATTTTGGGGGTTAGGGGCTTCTAAGACCATGCAGGAAGTATACATTGGAACCCCAGACTTGTGCAAGGAGTCTGTTATAAAGGTCTACTGTTATGAATTCTCAAGAGGAAATTGATCCCTATTCAGAATCCAGGAGGAGACAGATAAATTCCATCTTAGTTTCTCTGCAATGGGCTATAATACCTAACCATTTCTCCAAGGATATAGCCTCTCAGATGCCCCAGATGTTTTCAGTGGTCCCAGTTCCAATTCCCTGCCACACAAGAGCCCAAGATCTCATCTCCCATCTCTATGTGAGCTTTAGAATCCAAAACCTTTGTTTACCAGAAAACATCAATTCTCACTTCCCAAGACTGCTGGACCATCAACCCTTGTCTTTGGTTCCCTCTGTTTTCAGCTCCTGGGAATTCCCTCTTACTTTCTAGGCATCTCAAAGGATGTTTGTTAGTGTCTATTCAGCATTTCTAGGCATTTTCTAGTAGGAAGGTTTTCAGACTACTTATATTATTTTATTCTTGGAAATGGAAGCAGAAGTCCCTTTAGATACATTATTTGATTTAATCTTCACCCCATTCATGCAAGATAATCATAGTCCCATTTCACAAATGAGCAAACTGAGACTCATAGAAGTTAAATAATTTTCCCAAGGTCTCACAACTAATCCTACCTTGAAGACTATGTTCTTTTCCCCTATGATGTCTCTGAAGAGCTAGCCTATTTCCTCTCCTGTGTCTGAGAGGAGTCCGGAGCTTTTGAAGAGTTTAAACTGAAGAGTGCTTTGAAAATTCTCCTTGAAGAACATTATTTCTTTAAGTCTCTGGCAGAGTTCCATTATTAATTATAAGGGTGAATGGTAAGCCAAAGAATTATGAAGACTAAATGTGGCTTGATAACACCTTCGGGGAAAACATCAAGAATCACTGAATAGGCTTGTGTCTGAACTGAGAGTGTGAGAGAGGCAGACCTTCCTCCCCCACGCAACCAGCCTCATTATATCCAAGGGTGGGTCAGCAGAAGGTCTGGAGGACTGGCTCTGCCTGAAATATGTAGGGGAAAGTAGATCAGGAGAGGTTAATGTCCATGCTATGGAATCATGAAACCAATGAAAACCTGGATCATTGGGTTAGAAACTGGCCCAAGGCCAAACACAAAATATAGTCATAATTGGAGCCTTCCCAAGTAGAAAAAGGTTATTAGTGGAATCACATTAATCACAATGATTAATGCTGAAACCTGAGCTTTTTATTATGTAAAAGGTTAGGAAGAGTATATTGATGGCTGAGGGGGGTGGGGAATAAAAGGGTTCCAGTTTTGTAGAAATAGTGAACAAAAGAGGGACAATAAATATTCAGGATGTGATTTGAAATCAGAAACCTGGATGAGTCACACAAATCATGCTTAAAAGCTGCTTATGCAAAGAAATTTGCCAGAAAGCAAATGTGCCTACAGATGGCCCATCAGGAGGCAGTTGGGTAGTCCCTGAGTGCTGCAAGGGCAGCCAGACCAAAGGACAGGGTGCAGGGGAGGGGGTGAAACATGAGCCCAGAACAAGGATCTTACTACTATCCACCAGACTTTGTCAGTGCACAGCCTGCCAAATGTTGTGTCCAGGACAGATCATCTTGGAACACCAGAGCCTTCATACTTTTTTGTCCCAGATAAACAGGAACAAAGGCACAGGGCTAACTGGGTGCAAGTAGTGAATCGAAGAAGAAATTGCAAGAAAGAGCGATTAATCAGAGTGAAAGTATGTAGACAAAAGCCTCACCCTTGAATCCAAAACAAGCTAGATGAGAGGTTGGTCAGTGATTAAGGATATATGGAAGAACAAGGCCATTTGAAAAGGATATATGGAAGAACAAGGCCATTTGAAAAGGAAGAAGAAAGTTGACCCTGGGAAAAGTATCTAAACTGGAATTAGGTGCTCAGAAGTCTTCAGATGGTCTGACAATTACTACTGAAGGACCCAAACTGATAGACTTCCCAAACTGAGAACAAACCAAGGAAATAATTTTTCCCTGCCCTATATTTTATAGAGGGGGAAATTCTGGAAGAAGAGAGGCAGATCGTGTGTTTTTTTTTTAATTAATTTATAATGTAACTGTTTCCAAAAGAATCCTAAGTGAGTTATAATATTAAAGCACGTGCATAAGGCAGTTAAGTAAAGATGCTTGGCAAAGTCTGGCTTGCTCTTTATCCAACTCATTTTCTCTTCTTACTGGATATAAACCAGACCACATTTCCCAACCTCTTTGGCAATTATGTAGAACCTCCTGTGCAAATAGGAATGATTGAGTTCTAGCCAATAAAACATGAGCAGAATTGCATGTGCCAGTTACAGGGCTAGCCCATAGATACCTCCCGGGCATGACCATCCAAACTCTTTCTCCATTTTTTTCACGTGTGTGTTAGCCATTTGTATGTCTTCTTTGGAGAAATTGTCTGTTCACGTCTTCTGCCCATTTCTTGACTGGACTTTTTGTGTTTTGAGTGTTGAGTTTGATGAGTTCTTTATAGACTTTGGATACTAATCCTTTATCTGATATATCATTTGCAAATATATTCTCCCATTCTGTAGGTTGCCTTTTAGAGAAAGACCCTGCCCTGAGATAAAGGTTAGATAAAAGAGAGGCACCACCAAAGCATATTTTGGAAATGGAATCCAATTGAGACAGGGATACAAAGAAATAAGACAGATCAGAAAATTGTGGCTAGAAGGCATTTGGAGGATGGTTCCTGGTACTTGGGATCCCCTGGAAGCAAAGAGACAAGAAGAGAACTGAGTTTTTGAGATTTTTTTTTCCCCCAAAGAAGACTGTGACTGCCCAGATTCATGTGATTGGGTATCAGGCCAGGCAACTACACAGCCCCCAAGAAGGGCTATCCTCCCAAAGCCCACTCACAGGGCTGTGGAGGAAAGGAACTTGGTAGACCCTCACAGAGGGTCAAACGGGGGCTATACAACACAATGAACAAGGACATTCTTCACTCAAATCAGAGTCAGGTCAAGAAACTTCCCACTGTGAGACAGAGGAGCCTCACCCCACCTCCCTGACAAAAATCTTCTCCTTGCTCTGGACCGATCACATGCAGTTCTCCCTTATGATCATCTTTTCAGTTTATCTTTGTAGGTCCATAGTGGCCACTTGCCAACCTAATGGAGACAAGTGGATATCATCAGCCAGAGATCCTGCACTTGGACTTTGAGGACATGACTGGATGAGACTTTGGATGGCCGCTCTTGGAGAGAGTATCTTCCATGGGTGGGAAGGACAAAATATATACCTTGTAACTAGAGGATAGATCTGACAAAAGTCTTCGTCAGCTCAGGATGTTATAACAAAATGCCATTAAACTGGGTGGCTCAGTGGGTTAAGCCTCTGCCTTCAGCTCAGGTCATGATCTCAGGGCCCCGGGATCGAGCCCCATATCAGGCTCTCTGCTCAGTGAGGAGCCTGCATCCCCCCACCCCTCTGTGCTTGCTTCTCTGCTTCCTTGTGATATCTGTCAAATAAATAAGTAAAATCTTTTTTTTTAATGGGTGGCTTACACAACAGAAAACTAAATGTATTTCTCCCAGTTCTGGATCAGCTAGGAAGTCAAAGATCAAGGTGCTGGCTGATTTGGTTCCAGTCCCTGATGAAAGCTCTCTCCCTGGCATGCAGGCCATTGTCTTTTTTATGTATCCTCACATGGTGGGGAAAGAGAGGGGATGCTCTGGCCTCTTCTTAGAAGGATACTAATGCCATCATAAGGACCCCACCCTGGAGACCTCATCTGAACCTAATTAACTCTCAAAGGCCCCACCTCCCAGGACCTTCACATTGGTAGCTGGGGCTTCAATACATGAATTTTGTAGGGACAAAAACATTTAGTCCATAATAACAGAGGTTGACTAACTATTCATCAAATAAGTTTCCTTTCCTTCCAGCCCACAAGTTGTCTACCTTTCCCAGCTTTCCTGGTTGTTAGGTGGTGGTGACTGAACTCTAGTCAGTGGGAAATGAGTAGAAGTTACATGCACCATTTCCTCATATGGCCCATACACAATTCTCCATCCCTCCCTCATCTCCCACTAGCATCCAGAGCACTCCATAGGCCTACATGAGGGTGAGGTGTCAAGAAGGAAAATCACCATTTGGAGGGACTTGGGATCGGGAATACTTGGAATCAGGAATATTGCATGTGAGAAAGACAAATATCCACTCTATTTGATCCCCTGATATTTGGGGTTAATAGCTAGCATTACCCCTCACAGAGACATAAAAGAAAAATGGGAGAGCACTTGGAATTAGAAAATGTACAAATGTACAAGTGAGAGAAATAAGGTATCTAGCAATTCAGTCTTTGGCTCTGAGTTTCATGGAAGCCAAACAAACACAAACAAACCAAAAATCACCAGCTGATACAATTCATGGTGCCTGAGTTAGAAAACATAAATGTCAAGAGACAAACTTTGGCACTCAGGGCAGGGAACATTCATCACATGGAAACACATATTTGAGAAACCACAAAATGAACTTCATCAATAACATTTTGGCAAATCACGCAAAATGAGTCTTATTGAACAATTTCAATAAAGGTCAAGAGCATAAAACCAAAGATTGCCTGAGTGAGGGAACCAAATGATTTAATGACCATATATCTTTACATAGTTATTTTGTCATCTTTTCTTACCTGATCCCAAGAAGCTTTCAGTGTCTCTCCAATGCCTTCCATCTAAACTTCAAGGCACCAAACAGTTGTCTCTTACTATCCTTCCCAATCTCATCTCTCTCTCTTCCCCCACAGGTACCTTCTGGTGTCATCAAACTTCCTGCATTCTATTCTTCACATTCCCAATTATGATCCTTTACTCACATTTCTCCCTTACCTGGAATTCACCCTCTTCAACTTCCAACTTTGCCAACCTCCACCTTTCCTTCAAAACATAGCTAAATTGCCACCTCTTCCACAAAGCCATCAGCCAGACAGGTGCCTGCTACTTTACAGTCATGTGTGTGGCCTTCTGGGAGAACATCTGCAGAAAGTAGAGCAATGCTTTTCCACAAGGATACCCATGTTCAAGCCCCAGATTTCACCAATATGTTGGGTTCCATGGCAAAGGGAAGTAAAGGTTGCAGAGAATTAAGTTTGCTAATCAGCTGACCTTGCCATGGAGAGATGATCCTGGATTAGTTAGTAGGCCCAGTGTAATCACGAGAGTAAGGTAAGAGGGAAGCCGAAGTGAGACCAGAGAGATGGCATCATGAGAAATATTTGGCCCTATGTTCCTGGCTTTAAAGATGGAGGCAGTGGCCACAAGCCAAAATTGCATGGTCACTAGAAGCTGGAAACTGCAAGAGGGATTCTCCCCTAGAAACTCCAGAAGGCATGCAGCCCTGCCAACATATTGATTTTAACCCAGTGAGATCCATTTTGAACTTCTGACCTCCAGACCTGTAAGACAATGCACTGAGTTGGAGATAATTTGGTGCAGCAGTAATTGGAAGCTAAAACAGGGCTGCCTGGGTGCTCAGCCTGTTGAGCATCCTACTCCCAATCTCAGTTCAGGTCTTGGTCTCAGAGTTGTGGGTTCAGGCCCCACACTGGGCCCCATGCTGTGTGTGGAGCCTACTTTTTTAAAAAAATAGGAAATAAAACAATAACCAACTGTGGGATCAGAGTGGGTGATTCTGGTCACAGTCCCACAGAACCACATTCACCCCAAACCAGCTCTATTTTGAAACTGTCTACTTCTCCTATCCAATACCTCATTTCATATGACTTCTGTGTTCTCCAACCCATCTCTCCGTACTCTTGCTCTAGGCCACTATCTAATGGAAACCTACCACACTATCTATCAGCTCATGGTTTGTCTCCTATCCAACTTGACTATTGATCTAGACATGAATGTGATAAATCAGAAACTCTTGGGAATGGCTGACCTGGTCTGGCCACTGAGTATTATGCTGGCTTCTACCACCATGCAACTAATTCTGCCCAGTTCATTCTGGGCATGCCAAAGGCATCCATAGCTGAGGCTAGGGCCTTCCTGTCCCAACATCAGGCCTCCTCAGCCCATCACTTTTCCAGCACTTGCATGACCCCCCTTACCCCACCCCCACCAACACTGAAGCCCTCAGGAACCTCCGATTCCCTAGATATTACATGTGGACCGTGGAGCACTGGAAACTGTCTTGGGCCCAGCTATATGGACACTTGCCCAGCCATTTCTAATCTACATTCCTCCCCAGCCAGCACCATGTTATCAGGTACCTCAGTGAAAGTGGAACATCTTTAAGAGTCTTACAATTGTCTCAGGCTACAACTTGACAATGTAGAATAAGGAAGATGTTTCCTGCACTAGGTTTTTCCCAAACCCCTCTGTGTGCTTCTTCTCTCTACCCTCAAATTCTGTCCTCCTATACCAGAAGAGAGTCATTCTTCCTCCTCTGTCTATATGAAAGGAATGACCTCTAAGGAAGATCTCTCAAAAATATTGACCCTCTTACATCTATACCCAGCTAGACTATAACATCCTTGAGAGCAAGAATTCACCTTCCTGGGCTTAGTCTCCACCTACTGCCTGACATTCAGTAGGCACTGATGTATGTTGAAATGCATGAATTAAATAAACTGAATTATATTGAATTAAGGAATGGTGATATGCACTTGGGCACTACACATAAAAGAGGAGCTTCAAGGTCCCAGTATAATGACGTGTGTGTGTGTGCATGTGCACACACATGTGCATGCACCAGCATAATGGGGTCATCACTTGTATCTGCTGCCTGGTATAAATTTCCCAAGAGGACTTGTGAATTCACTGGTTGCCATCCCTTTTCTTCCTGCAGATCCCAAGGCAGCAGGACAAGCATGACACTCACAGAGGTCCAGGCTTAAACTCCTAAGCTGTATTCATTATGGTTCAAACACCTCTGGGTATGAGAGGAAGGCTGGTGGGGCAAACCTTCCAAGGGTCAATTTGCAAGAAGCACTAAGGAGTCTCCTGAGACATAATCCATTCCAAAGGAAGAAGGAGTTGAAGGGAACAAGTCTGGGTTAAAGAGAATAATGAGTCAGGAAAGGAGGGGCAATTTTGAGCACAGCACAATGGCTATCCCTCAGCTCATTATCTAGCAGAGTCCCGTGGATTCATGCCAGAAGCCAAGATGAAAGATACTGCACACTACATTAAAGAATAAATTCTAACAGGAGATACCTTACTTTTAAAAAAAATACACACACACATTTGAATGTGTATTTATTTAAATAAATATATTTAGGATAAAGTTGGTACTCTAGAGATTAAAGTTTGAGTTCTACACAGGGAGACCATATATCCCAGTTTTCTCAGCACAGTACAAGTTTATACCTGTTTTCTCATCATGGAAGTTTCTTCCCTCTCCCAGCTGAATTTTAAAGTGTCCAGTTCAGATAACAAATTATATGGCCACCCTAGTTCTAAGGTCTTTGTCGGGATAATTGAGCTAACTTGCACACTCATTTCCTAACACACCATATCCTTGTGTTCATAAAGGGAGCCTCTTATTGGAAAACACTGTAGAACAAGGAGAACAAGAAAAAGGACCATGAACAAGTCCCATTTTTATGAGACTAGAAGATGTCTGTAAAGCAGAACTACAACAGATGAATCCAGAAAGCAGAGAGAGAAGCACTCTTAGCAGGGCAGAGTAAAGTAAAATCCAAGCCTTCAAAAGGAGAAACCAATGAGGAGAGAACTAGCTTACCTAAAGATCCCAAGAAATTCTAAGAAACTAGAGTCACCAAGTGCCAGCTGGCAAGAGTAAAACTCTCACTGTGTGCTTCAAAGCAATTAGCCTCCCCCATCCCATTGGGAGATAGATATAGATTCTTAGGATAGTGTGAATCAGGCTGGCTCCATCTCAGGGACACCAGACACAGAGGAAGGTGTGCATGAGATGCTAAACTCAAATCAGGAAGAATTAACTGAACACTGTATTCTGGAGGTAAGACCTGCAATCTTCTCCCTTATTCCAGCTTTAGAACACTGTCATCTACTTTTATATTCCTCTGGGATCTCTGGCTACACTTAAAATAATTAAAATTTTAATACTTAAAATACTTAAGAATTTTTAGAATACTTAAAAAATAAACATCCTCAGCGGAGAAAAAAAAGACCTACAAATAATGACATTTGGGGACAATCTAGCTGGCCAACAAATTTTCCTACATGAAATTCAAGAAGTCAACAAGACCAGACCAAGCCTAATTACCTTTTTAGTGCCTCGTTCTTAAATATGAATGGACAGCAAGCATTTGGAGGCAGCTGAAAACTTGAAAGACAGAGGCAAAAGCAAACAGGAAGAAAGAAGTTAGAAAAAAAATAATAAGCAATTCTCTGACTTCAGAAAATGAAGAAAGATAGCCTCCTGTTTTCTTAAAGAAAATAGTCAGAAACCAATAATAAGCTCTTAAAAATTAAATATTATGTCTAGTTTCCTTAAAGTATTCAACAAAAAGTATGAAGAGATGGACACTAGGAAAAGAAAGATAATAAAAGTAGAGGATCAGTCCAAGAGGCCTAACATCTGCTTAATAGGAATTCCAAAAAGAAAGAATAGAAAAAAATGGTGGAGAGAATTATTTCTAAGAAATACTACAAGTAAATTTTCCAGACTGAAGGACACAACTGTTTTAGAAATAAGAGCCCACCAGGGCACCTAGGTGGCTCAGTTGGTTAAGCACCTGCCTTTGGCTCAGGTCATGATCCCAGGGTCCTGGGATCGAGTACTGCATCAGGCTCCTTGCTCAGCAGAGAGCATGCTTCTTCCTCTGCCTGCCACTCCCTCTGCTTGTGCTCTCTCTTTCTCTCTGACAAATAAATGCAATAAAATCTTTTTTAAAAATAAATAATAAAAGAGCCCATCAACTATACAAACTGAATAAAAGCTCATCATTTGTGAAATTCCAAAACACCATGGATAAAGAGAGGATCTTGAAAGATGTTAAAAGCTTCCAGAGTGGAAAAAAAAATCATATACAAAATTTGAGAATGAGAATGGCATCATATTTTTAAACAGCAATACTAGAAGCTAGAAGAAAGTAGAATATCTTATGAGTAAAATGGTTTCCAGCATAAAATTCTATACCCATTTAAACTCTCAATCCATTTTCAAAGTAGAATAAGGTAAGCAGAGCTTCATATAATTTATCTCTCATACTTACTTTTATCAGAATGCTACAAGAGAATATACCTCACCAAAATAACAGAGTTAACAACAAAAAAAAAAATAGAGCACACAGGATCTAGGAAATAGGAGATTCAACATAGAAGAAAGGCAAAGGGAATATCCAGGATAAGAAACCATCCAGGGAACAGATAGTTATGATTGAAATAAGGGAAGAAGACTCCAGGAGAGCAGACTCCAAGAAAGGTTAAATTGTTAACTGATTATCTGATAGATGCATGCAAAGAAAATTGAATTGAGTTGAATTTTGTAGATCTATGGGAAGATGTGAGAAGATTTAGCCAGAGATCCCAGAAAGTCAAGGAAATAAAAAGCAATAGATTCATTCATTCTACATATTCATGGAATATGTTCATTCTAGGGAAAAATAACTTGTCCAAGTAGAAAATACAAGAGTGTACTCTTAATCCAGAAGTGGGCAATATTAAAGTTATACTAGTAATAATAAATATGGACTTCACTATAGTTATAATGCATAGTGCTCTCATTCTATTAGTAATGTGAAAAGAGAAAAAAGAATAGCAGAGATTTCAAATTCTCATTCCCCCATAATAGGAAGGTAATAAGTAATGTCTAATGGTGATTAATCAAGAGACAGCAGTGTATCCATATTTAGAAATATGGAGGCAAATATGGGAAGAAAAGATTAAAAGTTCAAAGACATTGCTTCTGGAGAGGCGAAGGGTGGCTGTTAAGCAAAGGACAGCCAAGTATTTTTTAGGTAAGTCTTTAAGCACTGCTTGACTTTTCAAAATTATGGGCATGTACTTTTTTAACAAAACAAAAATACCCTCTTATAAAAGTAGGACTCCTTTGTAGTCTCTTTTTCTTCTATTTAGTAGTTTTTTAAATTACAGCAATCAATCTATGTAAGATGATAGGAGCCTAAGGCAGTAATGAGGGGTGAAAGGCATTATCTCCATTTCAAAGTCATTGTTGAGGCTCAGAATCGACCTGACACCCTGAACGGTGAGTACCAAGGATATGTTTCATAATTTCCAGCACCAAGTACTGTTTGAATAGCCTTCCTGAGTTTATAATAAAGTTTCCACCTTAGGACTACTACCTCCCCAAGGGAAAAGTCAGAACCTTGTTTCCCCCCTTCTTTGCAGCCAGGCCACGGGTATGATAATTCAGTAGGAAAGAAGGTAATCTGAAATCTCGGGTATAGGAAAGAAAACACACACACACACACACACCAAACCATTCTCCCAAGACTTGAAGAGTGGACTTCATACCCAGTCTTAGCTACAGCTAAATATCCAAACATGTGAGTGAAATGAGAATGGACATCCTCCCTGGTACAGAATTCCATTCACTTTCACACGTGCAGCAGAGTTCCGGTTTGGAAATGGAAGGGAATGAAGTCCTGCCAGAGGCCTGGTCAGGACTCGTGAGGAGAATTTGGACAAACAGCTGCTGTACCACCTCCCTCACCACCTGCTCATGAGTGGTCTCAGGCGCACCTGGGAAAGAGCCAACATAACTGGAACCCACGAGCATCCGGAGGGTCACTTTGGGTGTCTAAGCTCCCTCCCAGGCCAGTGGGGCCCCCCACTCAGGCTGGGATTGCAGGAGCTTGTGATGTGTGGGAGGCCAAGGCTGGTGCCTGTGGGAAATGAGAAAACATGCCAAAGACAAAGAGCTCTAGGGAGCAGGGAGCCCTCTAGATCATCCGTTCTAAGGGAGCAGGCAGAGAGGACAGCACCAAATCAAGGCTAGAGGTCTCTACCCGGATGCAGGCCAGACACAGCAGGCAGGCTCAGGAGTCTTTGCCAAGAGCAGTTCCCCGGGCACCAGGGCACAGAAGGGGAACACCTTTACAGAGCCCCTAAGGCCTCGCTCTTGAACAAAAAGAGGGTCATTGAGGGTACTGAGTCACACTGAACTTGGAGGGAACAGAGTCACCAAAGAGGCAGCTGACATCATTCTCATCAAAAGCTGAGGCCCACATAGGCCAAAATGATGTAGACTAAGAGCAAGACAAGGGCACTGAACAAACATCTGGGACCCAACAGGCGAGGTTTAGCATGCAACAGGGGCTCACAAATGGATTTTTGGTAAGCCAAAGCTTTTTAAAAGTATATTGAGCCATGATTTTTTTTAATGGAGCAACGATTTCTAAAGGAACCTCTTGTAGTATAAACTTTGAACTGTGTGTAACATTAAATCTCTGGATATTTGAATTTCTGGAAGCACGTCAAACAAGTCCACAAATAGAAATAACTGCTTCTAGAAAAATCTCACTGAAGCAGAACTCTGTGGGACAGGAGGAGGGGAAGAGGTCCTCTTATTTGGTCCTTGTGAGGATCAGAAACTTGACTATAATAATCATTTCGGACTCCCCCAGCTTGGTTATCTGCATCCAATACCTGAAGACATCCTTTAACTTGAAATTTTGTGAGGGTGACAAAATCATTTTTCTGAGAACACTCCTTCTCTGCAGTGAGGACACCAGGCAGGTTACTCAGCTTGTCAATACACAGCGAGGGACAGGATATGCCGTAGGTTCTTGTCCCAAATTCCCATTTCATACACATGGCAAAGTTGGCAGTAGTTATCAAGCAGCAGGCTCAAAGGCATTCATATTTGCCCCAAATCCTTTTGTTTCTATCTCAGATACCTCTTGGCAAATGATGCTTCCTACTTATCCACCTTATAGCCATTTCATACACAATTTTTAAGTGCCAGAGACTTCAGTCGTCAACGAGCCTTTTGGATTTAGCATCTACAGTGCTGACCATCTCTGGAATGGCCCCAGAGGCCCATGGCATGTGGTATTTTGTAGCATCTCTAAGACACAAATTTGCAGTCCTATATTCTGTGGGATCAGTGCTCTGAACCAAGTCATCCACATAACTAGTGAATAACCCTAACCAGTCCCTCATTCTGCATCTCAACAGAATTCGGTCATTCTCTCCTTTGTTGTCTTATATGCCATAACCTTTAGGAAGTGACTCAAGTTTTGTTTCTGTGTGAAAAGTAGCTCCCAAAAGAAAGTCAGCCAGCTGCTGCTGATGATGATAAAAATGAAGAAAAAGTGAAGACAGCTGAGAAAGTACTGGTTCTTATCAGAGATCAAAACACTGGATACGTTTAGGGGAGAATGTCAAGTTTGGCAGCATCTAGACTCTGAAGGACTCTATTTATGTCTTCTCTATAAAAACAAAAACACAATTTGTAAAACTTCTTTAGGACCTATTACATCCAGTGTGAAAATTGTTCAATGAGTGAGCCATGAATCATTTTTGTTTAGAGTCACTGAAATTTTTCAGTTATACTTATGGAGAAAAGTATATGTTACAATGGTGGAGATTCTTGTTGCTCTTGAGACATACCTTAAATAAGCAAAAACATATCTCAAACATCAGTTCTACAGGGTCTTTATTAACTGGCAGCTGGGAAAGGTTTTTCTTTCCCCCAGCTCACGCTGCCATCTGATAGCCATGTCTGCTCTTGGCAGTGGCTCCAACCCAAGGACTCTGTGCTGATGTAGGTCTTGTCCTTTGTATCCCTCATTTACTCAGGGCATGAGGAGGGTCATAGACAGAAATTTCTTTCTCATTATTCTTGGGGCCAGAAGTCTAAGAGCAGGGTGGCAGCATAGTCGGGTTTGGGGCAGAGCCTCTTCAGGCCTTGTAGGCAATTGCCTTCTTGATGTGTTCTCACGTGGAGAGAGAGAGAGAGATCACCTCTCTCATGCCTCTTCTCCTAAGTGCACTAATTCCATTCGTGAGTGCTCCACACTCATGATCTGATTATCTCTCCAAGAACCTACCTCCAAATACCATCACATTAGGGATTATGGATTCCATATATGAGTCTTGGGAAAACATAAGCAGTCAGTTCCCTAGGTGGGCGGTCTCTTCATGCCTGGAGTTCATGCTGAAAATAGCTCCCTCCTGAGGCAGAAAGATCCATGTCCTGACATTCCCTTGGGAATAACCCAGAAGAGTCCCCAGAATTAACCCTGACTATTAATCACTTCATTCATCCGCTGACCAATTTTTCCTTTTTCTGTTAGGTCCTTTAAAAAATAAACAGCATCAGGGCTCCTGGGTGGCTCAGTCAGTTAAGCATCTGACTCTTGATTTAGACTTAGGTCATGGTCTCAGGGTCGTGAGATGGAGACCCCAGTCAAGGTCGGCACTCAGTGGGGGAGTTAACTTGAGGATTCTTTCTCTCCCTCTCCCTTTGCCACTCCCCCCTGACCCTGCCCTACACACTTGCTCTCTCTTTCTCTCTCAGAATAAACAAACAAACAAACATAAACAGCCTAGCTCTTCATTGTCTTGAAAGGCAAATCTCTTTATAAGACAGCCCTAGGCCATTTGTGTACACATACCTGTGTTTTTACCTGGGGACCCTAAAATCTACAAATTTCATGGGCTTAACCTTAACCTCCTGGGACCCACCCAACCACATAAATTTTCATCTCTCTTCAGAAGAAATTTCCTCCTCCTTATCACCATTTTCACACATGCTGGGCCATGGTTTATTAGTTCCATTGCCCCCAGCATATTGCAAAAAAGGCCTGCATAGGATTTGGTCATCAAGTCAGAAAGTCCATGCACAATAATCCTTCTGGGATACATAGGGTACATAGCCTCTTGGTTCATTTCTTCAGGTGCCCTCTGTCTGGGCTTGAATTTTGCATGTTTTATATAACTCCTGGTAACTCTATTTCATATGTAATGCTATTCCTGGACATTAAAATTAGTCTCTTGCCAATTCACTTACTCAATAGATATGTATTGAGTCCCTACTCAAACACAGGGAATGTAAGAGCAAACCAAAGCTCTTGACTTCACGGAACTTAGAGTCTACTAAGATCCAGACAGTAGCTAATGACAACATAGGGAACCTTCAGGATGCTTTGGCTCTTTGCCACAAGACAGTATTTCTTCTCTCTGTGAATGGGGTAAATATTCATTAGAAAATCAAAAGACTAATTTATGTAAATTACAACAGGGAAGTGAATTGATACCTGTGAGTTCAATAGTTTTTCTTCTGTGAACTTATTAATTTTTTTAGTAAAAGCTCTGATAAAGAATTTAGAAATATCAACTCTCAATACCAAAAGGGAAAGGAAAATCTATAATTAGATAACATCATTGCCAATCACCCAGGGTATATAATAGGCAGGTTACATGAAGAAGCAGCAATGATTTACTCATGTCTACAAAACTATCCTCCTTCTATGTTACCCTCATAAAAGAAACTAAGAATAGGATGCTTTCCAACTCTGTTCAGATACTACAAAGAGTTCAAGGCAAGATCACACCCACAAAGAGCTGAGAATGCATTGTGGCCAAATTCTGATTATTTAACATTATCTTAAGCAGAAAATGAAGAAAGTATTTCAAAACACTTATGATGAATAGCTCTATCTTAGAGTTCTGAACCATTCACTCACTGCCTTATTTCAAGAATCTATACTTAATTTGAGTCCTGTAAAGAAAAAGAGAATGTCCACTGGTCTTTAGCCAAAATTTTTGCCAACACAGATGGGTAGGATGTAAAAAAATAAAAAAACATTGTTTTTACCATAATAATAGTAAAACACTCTTTAAAACCATCAAAAAGCCGTGAATGCAAAAAGTCCAAATGAATTAAATTCTAGAGAAGGACAAGCCCTTAGTAGATGAGTAAAAACTGGTAATCACTTTTTGTCTCCAGAGGCATTGACTAAGTCAAGGCAGGGCAGGGCAGGAGAGGATCATATTTGCCAGAGATTGAGGGATTTTGCTGCTGTAAAAATAATAATAAGGAGAAGCAGTCAAATGTCATCTGTGAGCTAATAGAGCATATCGGAATATGAAGAAATTCCAAATGCTAAGCTAGTTCTTTATGGCAGACAATTCCCTCCATGGGAATTTAGCCAAAGAAGTGTTGGTGCAGGAGCAAGGGCTAGACTGAGAAGCATGGAAAGATATTTCATGAACTTATAGTATTTATATCCCAAAACTATGCTGAAAGGAGAGATTGATCCCATTATTAAGTCACCTGAAACCAGAGAGGACCTGAAGCTAATTAAACAACAAATGAGCCCCAACCCAACTCATCTCCTGAGTAAATAAAAGAGATCAGTCCTTTACCGAGCTGCCTGATGGAGGAAAAAGCAATATCCTTCTGGAGGAAAATATTATCAGATTCCACTGTCTTCTTTTATATAATGTGTCGCATTATCAGGGGAAAAAGCAACCAACACAAGCAAACCCACAATGACTGAGATATTAGAATAAGCAGAAAATTTCTTTAAAATAACTATTATACATATGGTAAATAAATTAGAAGAAAAACCAACAAACTGGAAAAAAAATATGGACAATTTCCATAGATAAACAAAACCCAAAAAGTAACCAAACTGAAAAATAAAATATGTGAGTTAACTTATTGGATGGGCTTCATAACAAATTGTACAAGGCAGAAGACAGGATTAATGAACTTAAAGACAGGTCAGTAGAAATCACCCCAGCTAAAGCAAAGAGAGAAAAAAATAATAGAGGGGTAGAAGGGAGAAAAAGGCATCAGAGAATTGTAGGACAATGTCACATGTAATCAGAACCTCAAAAAGAGAGAAGCGAGAACATTGGGATGTTCAAAATATTTGAAGAGATAATAGCCAAGAATTTTCCAAAATTGATTAAAGTTATCAACCTGCAGATTCAAGAAGCTGAGTGAAACCCAAACAGAATAAACCACAAGAAATCCACTCTAAGAAATATCATAATTAAATTTCTGAAAACTAAAGACAAAAATTCTTGAGCAGCCAGAGAAAACAACACCATGCCTAGAGGGTAAAACCAATTCAAATGACAACAGGTTTTCATTAGAAGAGTAGTTACTTCTGGATATATTATCATCTGAAAGGGGGCACAAGGGAAATTTCTGGGGTGTTAGAAATGTTCTGTACCTTGATCCGAGTGGTGATCACATTGTAAAAATTCATTTACCTGTGCAATCCATTGTGTGGCAGACAGTCTTTCCTTTGCTGTCCTACCTGCTACTCCCTTTGCTGTCCTACCTGCTACTCCCTTGCAGCATATTCAAGAAACTTTTATCTCTTTTAAAAAATAACAAAAAAATAAACAAAAAGTATGCATTTTGGTATGTAAATTTTTCCTCAATAAAGTACTGTAAAAAAAAAAGGTGATTAAATGTTGATTTGGAACAAGAAGGAGAAATGTGGAAATAAATTAGCTATATTACAGTACATTCCTCTATTGCATGGCCTAGTATAATTGTACCACAATCTCTTCTCCACCACTCAGCAACTGTGGGAGAACAAGACAAACCTGTCTGTTCTAGTAAGTCTGCCTGTTTTAAATGGGTCCCTCACCATATTAAGATGGTCAGACTATAGGGGTCAATGCCCCCTTTAACACATTCTTTTCATCATATAATTAACTCAGCCCTTGTCAAAACTAACCATTGTTTTTATATTTTTTTTAAGATTTTACTTATTTGTTTGACAGAGAGAAATCACAAGTAGGCAGAGAGGCAGGCAGAGAGTGAGAGAGGAGGAAGCAGGCTCCCTGCCAAGCAGAGAGCCCGATGCGGGACTCCATCCCAGGACCCTGAGATCATGACCTGAGCCGAAGACAGAGGCTTTAACCCACTGAGCCACCCAGGCGCCCTGTTTTATATTTTTTAAAGATTTTTATTTATTTACTTGACAGAGGAAGACACAGAGAGAGAGGGAACACAAGCAGGGGGAGTGGGAGAGGGAGAAGCAGGCTTCCCGAGGTGCAGGGAGCCCGATGCGGGGTTCAATCCCATGACCCTAGAATCATGACCTGAGCCGAAAGCAGACGCTTAATGACTGAGCCACCCAGGAGCCCCAAGCACTGTTTTTAGAGCCTAGTAACTATCCCAGAGATTCTCAACAGGATTTTCAACCCTAGTACACATTAGAGTTATCTGGGAAGCTTTAAAAAAAGCACACCAATGGTCAGCCCCATTACAGATGAATTATATCAGAACCTGTGGGATGGGTCCAGGTGTTGACTTTTTTGTTTATTTGTTGTTCTTAAATGTCAAAGTGCAGAAAATGCATTTAAAAACTTTTTTTAAGGGGCGCCTCGATGGCTCAGTTGGTTAAGCATTATGCTCTTGATTTTGGCTCAGATCATGATCTCAGGGTCATGAGATCAAGCCCTGAATTGGGCTCCACACTGAGCATGGAGCCTGCTTAAGATTCTCCCTCTCCCTCTCTCTCTGCTCCTCCCCTGCCACTCACATGTGAGCTCTATCTCTTAAGTAAATAAATAAATAAACCCCTTTTTAAAAATAAACTGCTTCATGCAAAGCTTGTAAAACTGAACTTAATTGCTACAAATGTACAGACATCCATTTTAATGGTTTTATTTTCAGTTAATTAACAAATGTTTGTCTCTTTACTTTCTTTTCAGAAAAGCTATTTTTTCAATGCCTGTGTTAATTTGCTTATTGCAATATTTTTAAGATTTTTATTTTTAAGTAATCTCTACACCCAACATGGGGCTCAAACTTACAACCCCAAGATCAAGAGTTGCACTCTCTACTAACTAAGCCAGCCAGGTGCCCCTAACTTATTATATTAATTAATTACATTGACATTTATATTCACCTGGTATTTTCCTGTTAAGGACTTTCTGGACTTCATACTCACTAAACAATGAAAGGGAGACCCCGTTAGAAAGGAAGGGATATAAAAAAAAAAAAAAGAAAAGAAAAGAAAAGAAAGGAATGGATATGAAAATAAAGCAATGGGAAAGGAAAAGAAGAAATGCTCATTGACAATACTTGGGAAATAATGTGTTTTATACTATTACTTGTTAAAAATTAATTCCCTGGGGCTCTCATTAATCAAATTATAGAAGTTGAAGGGTTGGTAACAAGAGATTACTTCAACCATAAAATTGTTTTCTTTTTAAGATTTATTTATTCATTTGAGAAAGAGCAGGGGGCAGGGGCAGAAGGAGAGGAAGAGAAAGTCTTAAGCAGACTCCATGCTGAGCACAGAGCCTGACTCAGGGCTTGAACTCACCACCCTGAGATCATGACCTGAGCCAAAACCAAGAGTCAATGCTTAAACAACTGCACTACCCAGGCACCCCATAAGATTGTTTTTTAAAATTCTTTGTGCAATTATGAAATGCAGCCCAGACTGAGACTCATGGCGCCAAGGATGGGCAGAACTGAAACCTAAGCCCCAAGTATAAGCAGATCTGACTTTGCAAACAGACCCCAAAGGGGCAGCACCAAACTGGTCCAAAGAAGAAAGTCCTTTCCCAAGGTGGGCCACCGAGGGGGGGCAGTGGAATGATTACAGAAGAGCATGTCAAGCTGTGTATGTTTTCCGGAAAGCCCCAACTTCAGCTGGAGACCTTCAGTTGAACTCGGTCCCCAGAGCACATCAAGGGACATCTGGGGAAAGAGAACCACGACCCACACTTTCTACTGGACTCAGTTTCCTACCCAAAATCAATCAAGGAATTGTTCCAACAAGATGTATAAGACTTCATGTCCTCAGATTCAGCATCTCCAGAATAGCTTGGGGAAGACCCCCGTGCTCCCAGCACTGAGCGCTCTTGTTCAGGTACTTTGAGAGAGTTGGCTACACTCTAGAAGTGTTTGCAAGTCAGGTGGATCCTTGGTTTTATGTGCACACAATCCTGGGATATGAAGGCTATGAAATCCTTGCCAAGGATGGTGACAGCAACCCCAGCTTTCTCGGACCCTCCCTGTAGCGTTTAACGTCAAGTTTAGCGTCTCTGTCCCGGCCCGGGGGTTGAGTGTGCTGGGGGTAAGCCCTGAGTTCCTGCATTCACACAAGATTGCAATTTTTCCTTTTGAGCTCCCCATCTCGACTCTAGCCCACCCTCTGTGGCTACGGCTCTGACATCTGACTTGTATTTGCAAGCTCTATTCCCCTGGCAGCTAAACCCTCTTCTTTGCATCCCTTGTTCACTGGCTGAAAACCCTGAAGGAAGGTGAAAATGGGCACCTTGCCCATTTGAATATCCTTGGCCTTCTTCTGCTCACAGGCTCATGAAGCTGAGTTCTACCACCTGCTCTATCAAGCTCCAATATTTCACAGTCATTTCAACATGGGGGTTGGATCTCTAAATCACCCTTATTTGAATCTGTTCGCTGTAGTTTCATCCGTGTCCCTGGCCTCTGTCTTCCCCCGTCTTTTTTTCCCCAGCTTTATTGACATGTAACAATATGTAAGTTTAAGGTGGACAACATGATGATTTGATGTATGTATGTATTTCAAAGTGATTACCACAATAAGGTTAATTAACACATCCATCATCTGACTTAGTTTCCTTTTTTGCCTGTGGTAGGAACACTTAGATCTAATCTCTTAGCTGCTTTCAAATATACAATACAATATTGTTGTACATTACATCCCCAGAAGTTATTTATTTTATAGCTGGAAGTTTGTACCCTTGGACTCCCCTCTATCCATTTCCTCCTTCCTTCCTTTATTTATTATAAAATAACCATATCCACCATAGGTGGATATGGTTCCCACCACATCTCTGGGAAGGCTCCTGCCAAGTCACTGGCTAGGTCCCTGGGTGGGCAGAACTAGCCCTGGACCATGGTTGAGAGGGTCTAGAACTGAGTCCCAGGACTGTGTTAGGATCCATACCCATGATTGAGGTCTACAGACCTGGCCTATCCATCTACCTCTGTTCCTCTGACTTCATTTGTTTCAGGTTCTCCATATAACTGAAATCATACAGTATTTGTCTTTTTCTGTCCTATTTACTTCAGTTAGCATGAATTTCCTCAAGAACTACTTCCTTCTTTTTTATGGCCAAATAACATCCCACTATGACTGTCCGTGTGTGTGTGTGTGTGTGTGTGTGTGTGTGTGTGTGTGTGTGTGTGACCTTTTCTTTTTCCATATATTCATCACAGACACTTGGGTTGTTTCTGTATCTTGGCCATTGTAAACAATGCTTCAATGAGCACAGACTGCAGATATGTCTTCAAGACAGAAATTACATTTCCTTTGGATATATACACAGAAGAATTGCTGAATCATAGGGTAGTTCCAGTTTTAATTTTTTGAGGAAACTCATACCATTTTCCATAGTGTCCACGTCAATTTACATTCCCAATAGTGCAGGAGGGTTCCATTTTCTCCACATCCTCACCAACACTTCTTATTTCCTATCTTTTTGATCTCGGCCATCTTAACAAGGGTGAGGTCATAGCTTGTTGTGGTCTTGATTTGCATTTCTCTGATAATTAGTGATGTTCAGTACATTTTCATGTACCTGTTGACTGTTTGTACATCTTTTTTTTGGAAAAATACTATTCAAGTCCTTTACCCATTTTTTAATTGGTTGTATGCATGCCATATATATTTTAGATACTAACCCTGTATCAGAGAGATGGTTTGCAAATATTTTCTTTCATTCCATAGGTTGCCTTTTTATTTTGTTGGCTTTTTTACTGTGCAGAAGTTTATAGAAGTTTTTTTCCCCACTTTGCAGAAGTTTTTTTCCCACCTATTTGCTTTTGTTGCTTGTGCCTTTGGGGCCACAGTCCAAAATTACCAAGACCAATGTCAAGGAGATTTTTTTCCCTGTGTTCTCTTGAAGGAGATTTACAGTTTCCATTCTTATGTTTAAGTGTTGTTGTTTTTTTTTTTTTTAAGAGGGAGAAAGAGAGAACAAGGGGAAGAGCATAGGGGAAGAGAGAGAGAAAAAAATCTTAAGCAAGCTCCACACCAAGTGTGGAGCCCAACGCAGGGCCCCGTCTCACAACCTTGAGATCATTACCTGAGCTGAAATCAAGAGCCAGGCACTTAACCAACTGAGCCACCCAGGCTCTCCTTATGTTTAAGTCTTTTCAAGTTTATTTTTGTAAGCAGTTAAGAGACAGGTCTAATTTCATTCTCTTACATGTCCATATCCAGGTTTCCCAACACCATTTCCTGAAAAGACTATAGCTTCACATTGACTATTCTTGGCTCCTTTGTCAAATATTTGTTAACCATATAACCATAACTTTTGCCAAATATTATTTAATGCATGCATGGGCTAATTTCTGCATCCCCAGTTCTGGAGTTTTATTAGTTTCCTTTGATGGTGTCATATTTGCTTGATTCTTCGTGATCCATGTAGTCTTGTAGTCTTGCATTGATGCCTGTGCCTTGAACAAATACCTCTCAGTCTTTACAGATTAGTTTCAGCAGGTAAAGACCTTCTGTCAGTTCTCCAGGCTGATGAGATTACTTCTAGAATCACAGTCATGCTGGGCTGGAGCTGACTTATGTCTGCAGTGGGTTCTGAACTGGGCAGTCTTGTTACTGGAGGCTCAAGATGGCATGAGTCCTGTTCAGTCCCTGGGTGGATGGCACCCCCTCCAGTATCTTGTTGATTAAGGTGGTGTGGGGACAAGTGTCCACAGCTGGGTCCTTAGACAGCTCACCTATTACCAGCTGCATAGATGGATATGGTTCCCACCACATCTCTGGGAAGACTTCTGTCAAGTCACTGCCTAGGTCCCTGGGTGGGCAGAATTAACCCTGGACCATGGTTGAGAGGGTCTAGAACTGAGTCCCAGGCTGTGTTAGGATCCATATCCATGACTGAGGTCTGCAGACCTGGCTTTGGAGAACAGGTGGTCATGTCTCCCTCCACATTCCTGGGCAGCCTGGACTGCTCTCTGATAGTGATTGGAGACCTGAAACTGATTACAGGGCCATTTGAGAATTTCCTGAGGCTCAGACAAGGAGTGTCTCCCACTGGGCACCCAAACAAGCTGGACTGCTCACAGACTGAGGCTGAAAGGCTTAGAACCTAGCCTAGGGCCCTTTCAGAATCTCTGGAGCAAGAGAGGGGAGTCAACAAACTATCAGCTTCTGTCTTATTCAGTCCTGACTTCCAGCACCTCCCCAGGATCCAAGCTCCTGAGGTTCCAAGTACATCCCATGAAGATCCCATCAGAATTGTGGCTCTTGGAAATTCAAAGTTCTTCAGATGGGAGGAAACAGCATTTTCCTGTTAGTTTGTCTTTTTCAAAAACAAAAGAAAACAAAAAGCAATGGGGCATTGATTATACATCATACACAACTACAGAATTTTGGACAGGAAACTATTGCTTTGAGCTATAGGGGCAAAATGTTTTAATCTCTAGTAACCCTAATCAATTAGCAGTGTCTGCCATGGCCAAGTGGAAGGAGTAGCAGGATGTACGTCAAATATGTAGAGATATTGAGTGTAACCCAAGCTAGCAGCACAGTCAAGCCTAAAACCCAGGTTCTCTGATGCCCCATTGTTCACACATTCCATTCCAGAATATCCAACCAACAGACATCTAAGTTTACCAGATAGAAACTGGGTATCATCTGTTGCCTTCCAGAACAGTTCTTTGCCTTGAATGGTTTTTACACAGTGAATATCAAGTGTTTAGTAAATGAAAGGGAAACTTGGCAGATCATTTACTACTTGACCATGAGACCTGGGAGCAGATCCTTAGGGGCACTCACTGAATGACCATCAGAGAGAAATTAAGCTACAGTCTAAGAGATGATCATGTAAACTCATAGTGAATAACACTTAGTTCATAAGAATCCCATTTACCCTGAGCTTTTTCAGAATCATGACCCCTGAGGGGATAAATATATACTTGAATTGAAAAGAAAAAAAAGGCATAGTATTTTCTTTTTAGGTCTCCGTAAGGTGTGAAAATGATTCTTTTTTATATGATTTAAGTTAAACATTCATTTAAAAAAGAAAAGAAGGAGAAGAGTTTTAAAGTATGAATACCCTTTGAGCCAGCAATTTTCTCAATTTGTTGAAATAGCTAGAAGTCACAAGAAAAGACTTAATACCTATCTCCTGGGAGAAGAAACCTCCAAGTGCTTTTCTAATTGTAGCTGAGGTGTAATGAGACATGATGGAATAAATAGTAAATTAAGGAAAGGTATCCAGGAACTGGGACTTGATAGAAACATGAGTTTCTGGAAAAGAGTCAGAGGAAAGAAGGAAGGCAGGACCTCTGGCTTTGAAGACTCAGTAAAGCAGACTCCCTATTGGCCATGGGCCCCTGGCTGGTGACAGAGGTTCCAGGGAGAATAAAGTGATGAGGAAAGGCAGTCAGATGCCTGTGGGATTGCTGGCCAAGTGTCTTTCTGGTTGACTCAATGGCACACTGGTGATCTGGGGCCGTGCAGCGCTGTGCTATAGGACTCAAGCTCACAAGTTGGGATTTAGGGATAGAGTCCCATACTTGCCCCCAGGGAGGACTCAGAACCAGCAGCCTGCCCTGAGTCAAGGGCATAGCTCACCATCACCTTTTGAATCTGCAACACAATCTATGTCCACAGCATCTCGAAAGAATAAAGATCCCCAACAATAAATGAAGAGAGGGTTCAATGTCCATTGCAGCAAGAACAGAAAATGAACCTTTTTTTAAAGATTTTGTTTATTTACTTAAGAGAGAGAGAAAGAACATGAGTGGAGGGAAGGAGAGGGAGAGGGAGAAGAGGGCTTCCTGCCCAGCCAAGAGCCCGATGTGGGGTTCAATCCCAGGACCCCAGGATCATGACCTAAGCTGAAGGCAGCCTCTTAACTGACTGAGTCACCTAGTCATCCCACAAATTACCCTTTTTTTTAAGACCCAAAATACTACTCCTGAAACCAATATTATACTATATATTAACTAACAAAAGTTTAAATAAAAAAAAATTTTAAAGGCCCAAGATACTACCTATATTAACCTATAAAGTCCAGGCATTGAAACTGCATTGGGATTTCCATGTACATTGGTCCTCCCCTTATCTGTGGTTTCAGTTACCTATAGTGAACTGTGGTCCAGAAGCAGATGACCCTCCTTCTGATTTAGCATCAGGTCAGCAGTAGCCTGAGGCCACATCACCTGCCTACATCACTCACCTCACTCCATCTCCTCACGTGGACATTTTATCATCTCTCATCATTACAAGAAGATGGGTGAGGACAGGACAGGAAGATATTTTGAGAGAGTGACCACTTTCATTTAACTTTTATTAAGGCATAGTGTTATAATTGTTCTATTTTATTATTAGTTATGGTGCTGAAGCTCTTACTGTGCCTAAATGATAAATTAAACTATTCTAGGTCTGCATAGGAAAAAGCATTGTCTGTATTCCCAAATTCAGGCATCCATGAAGGGGCTTGGAACATATCCCCTGAAGATAAGGGGTGGCCTGCTGTACCCAGACAGAGCTCACTGGTTTTTTTAATCCACTTTTTTTTTAATAAAGGGAAGCAAAACAAAATTATATCAATGATTCTTGTGGCCTGGAACTGTGATATCTATGTCAAGTGACTGCCTTTGGCGATCCTTTTTCATTTTTTTAACTGCATAATTACAAAGCTGCAAGGTGTGTGGTGTATAATGAAGTCGCTGGTGCCACCTGAACTGGCCCCATGCTAATAGGTCTCTCTCATTTTACAAATTATAACCTGCAAAATGATGACATGCCTGGGAAGCAGTGATCGTGACTTCTGAAGCTTAGCACCAAGAGTCAGAAAACGCCCATGAGAAGCCATCACAGGCAGATTTATGATGACATTAGACAGGATGTGGATGGCATTAATTAGACCCTCCGAGTTTTGCTAGATTGCAGCCCCAGAGAGTGTGTCAGGCGGTAACGCCCCATCCACGGTGTCTCTCAGCCACTTACCAGTGACACCTTGACATCTTTGTCAAATGCAACCTGAGAACTGGAAGCCTCCAGGCCCAGAGATTCTAAACATTCCATCCCGCCTCCGTCTGGTAGGCAGTCAGAGGAAGCTAAGCTAATGAAGAGAAAGCAGGGCCTCTCCCTCAAAGAGGCATCTCAGGATTGAAGGGGGGGAACAGAGGGAATGACTGAGAACCTGGGAAGAGGTCTAGAGGAGAAGGAAGAAGGAATCTGGAATTTTGTAGGGAAGGCAAGACAGGGCTAGAAATGGGAGAAGCAAAGACGTGCCTTTCTATCTTTAGATCTTTGACTTACTAATCCACCTGACTAGAAGGGGCCTAAACTTCCAACCAATCCTTTAAACCTGGGTAGAACATCCCACCAAAAGCCAGCCCAACCTACCTGCCCAAGCCCAACCACAAAAACTCACTACTCCCAAGGCAGCCATTTTGCCTCTGGACGATGGTGATGATTAGCTCATCTAGGAGTCCATCTTTCTGTGGAGCCAAAACCTGTCTGCCTGGTTTTGACTGACAGCTGCCAGAGGAAACATGGAATGGCTCAGCCTCTCCTGCATGTGGCACCCCCACAAGTATTTTATAAAAGCTGTTGTGTCCCACAGACTACCCTCCCTCAATCTGGCATAGAACGGTCTGTCTCTGGCTCTGCGGGACATGATCCAAAGCAGGAGAGAGACACATGTTAAATAGAACAGGGTGTGACACAGGCGGAAGGATTCACTGATAATGAGGAAGTGGTAAAGGATTATTTCCTCCCCTTACCCCCTCCCAAAGCAGTAAAACCAGGACTCTCTTACTGGCATTAAAGAAATATATGTTAAGGATTTTATTGAGCTCATTACCAAATGAGGAGACCAGTAAGAGGTGACACTTGGTTCCAGAAAACAAACCAAAGAACAGACACACTTAAAGATGAAGAATATTGGGGCGCCTGGGTGGGTCAGTGGGTTAAGCCTCTGCCTCCAGCTCAGGTCATGATCTCAGGGTTCTGGGATTGAGCCCCATATCAGGCTCTCTGCTCAGCAGGGAGCCTGCTTCCTCTCCCCTCTCTCTCCCTGCCTGCCTCTCTGCCTACTTGTGATCTCTGTCTGTCAAATAAATGAATAAAATCTTTAAAAAAAAGATGAAGAACATTGAAATGAATGGGCAAGTAGGAACAAAACTGGCTTCTCTCACAGTGAGGGAGGAAAGCCAATTCACCCTCTTTGAGGCACAGGCAACATTTGAAAGTCTATAGATAAGAGTTATTTGGGGGTGCCTGGGTGGCTCAGTTGGTTAAGCAGCTGCCTTCAGCTCAGGTCATGATCTCAGGGTCCTGGGATCAAGCCCTCCATTGGGCTCTGTGCTCAGTGCAGAGTCTGCTTCTCCCTCTGTCTGCTGCCTGCTGCTCTGCCTTTTTGTGCTCTCTATCTCTCTGTCAAATCTCTGTTAAAATATTAATAATTCATTAACATAGTGCTTTCTAGTGTAATTCTCATGACTTCTTAAGGTAAGTTTTGGTTCCCATCTTTTAGAGGGGAGAGGGGCAGAGGGAGAGGGAGAAAGAGAATCTTAAGCAGGCTCCATGCCCAGCATGGATAGAGCCCCACGTAGGGCTTGATCTCACGACCCTGAGATCATGACCAGAGCTGAAATCAAGAGTCGGATGCTTAACTGACTGAGCCATCCAGGTACCCCCTCTACACCATCTTTAAAAGAGAGCTGGAGGATGTAAATGAACTCCCTAGAGCCAGAAAGCTGTACACAGGCTCTATGGCCAGCATCCTCACTCAGCTTTTTGTCCTCACTCATCTTATTGTTCTTCCTTCTTTCCCCTTTGTTCAAATGTCCTTATCCCTTGTCTAAACTGCTGATCAGTATTTGTTTCTCATGCCATATCCAAATGCTTTCTAGAAATGCAGCAAGGAACACCTAAGTTAGAAACAGTACAACCAGGACTTGAAGGCACATCAGCATACTGAGACAATGAGCTCTGCCCCCCCAAACATCGCCCCCAGGCTCCTTTCTCAGGGGTCTGCTGAGCAAGGCTGGTGGGCAATGCTGGTGGTCGGAGCCCTGGGAAAAAAAAAACTGACAAGTGCCCCAGGTTCTACATATCACACAGAGAGTCAGGTTTTAGCCAAAACACATGAAAAAAGAAATTATAGCCCCTTGAAGCATCCTCCTATCAACAAATTCAACAAAAATGAGAAACATGGGATCTCAGGACTTCAAGTGCCTGGATATGCTGTGTGCAAGGGCTCAATGAATATTAGCAGGTGCTCAATAAATACTAATTTGTTAATTTCCTCCTTGGCACCTCTTGGGTAAATCCAGACCCACCTAGCCTGCATGCTTAATCCATCCTCTTTAGAACGTATTTTTCATGCATTTTCCAGTGAAGTAGAAGGGATACAGAGAGTATCCTTTTTATAAGATGAAAATGTTCTGGAGCTCTGTTACATATAATGTATAAATATACTTAACTGAAATTGTACTCGTAAAACCAGTTGATATTGGGACACCTGGGTGGCACAGTCAGGTAAGCGTCCGACTCTTGGCTTCAGCTCAAGACATGATCTCAGCAGGATCTGATTGATCTGCTTGAGATTCTCTCTCTCTCTCTCCCCCTCCTACTCAGGCTGTCTCTCTCTAAATTAAATAAACAAATCTTTATTTAAAAAAAAATAGTGGGTCACCTGGGTGGCTCAGTGGGTTAAAGCCTCTGGGTCCTGGGATCGAGCCCCGCATCAGGCTCTCTGCTCAGCAGGGAATCTGCTTCCTCCTCTCTCTCTCTGCCTGCCTCTCTGCCTACTTGTGATCTCTGTCTGTCAAATAAATAAATAAAATCTTAAAAAAAAAATACCTAGCGTTGGTGATACCTGAGTATCACCAGGGAAACTGCTGGTGCCACAATTTCTTAGTTTGTGCATGTTAACTGCAAAAAAGAGAGGCGGTGGAGGAAAAAATTAAAAAGACATTTTAAATGGGATGGGGCCTGATCTAGGTATCTTTGGGGAGCAGGCTGCTTTTCAAGGGATTCTCATGATAGCCACTTCCTTTCTCAGATTGATGGTAATCTGGGTGAACTTTGCCCCCCTAAATCTCTGCACCCACCCCCAAACCTACTCCTTGCAACACTCCTCTGTGAGTGAAAAGGAAGAGCAAACAGTGAAACCTGTTACTCAAATATAAACTGCATTGGTGACAGCAGAGGAAACATCTACCTTCTCCACTCAGACTGAGAGAGGAGAATCCTCAAAGAAACTCCAAACAGATCTTTCATTCATCAAATATTTTTTGAGCACCGACAACTTGCCAATCACTGTGGTCGTTTCTGCAGACGGTAATTCTAGGATGTGGCACACATTTCTGCGCAGCGTTACCACTATTGCATGAGGGATGAGCAAATTCTGACTCCTGTGATCGAATCATTAGCTAATCCCTCGCCCAGACAGACGGAGACGTGAACCAACATTGCAGTAGAGTGCAAATCCCTCTCTCCCTGGTTCAGTGGTGTCCTTATATTTCCTACAGCTGCAAACTACGCATTTAGTCTTGCAACGAAGTCATGTGAATCAAAGGTTTTGCCATGCTTCAGAGACCTGTTACAGGAAGGAGGCACGCCCTGCCTGGGTGACCCGCACAGTGAGAGCAGACTGTAGGGACAAATCCTTTCACTCCAGCCTCCTCTTGAACCTGAGAAGCACTGAAGACAAGAGCTGGAGAGAATCTCAGGAACTCTCCAGCCCCCACATCTTCTAGTTACAGTGGGGGAACCCTGAGACCCAGAGAAGTTAAGCAACTTGCCCCCAGTCTACACAGCCAGAGTTAGGACATAGATCTCCCAACTCCAGGCCAGGGACTTGCCCAACACACCTTAAAGGGTTCAATTTGATTTTAAAACACCCACCCTTTCTCCTCCTATTGATTTTTCATACCTGTCATGTTGTTATGTGTTTGCTTGCTGTAGCCTTTATATTACCGGGGCTTTTCATGGTAAAGTAAGGGAGGATCTTGATTTGAGATCTTTCTTTTTAAAAATCAGGCTGCAGTGCCTGGCTCAGTTGGTTAAGTGTCTGCCTTGGGCTCAGGTCATGATTCTTGGATCCTGGGATCGAGCGCCACATCGGGATCTCTGCTCAGTGAGGAGCCTACTTCTCCCTCTCCCTCTGCCTCTGTCCCTGCTTGTGTGCTCTCTCTCTCTGTCAAATGAATAATAAAATAGTATTAAAAAATAAAATCTCAGGCTAGCTCTTAAGATCATGGAGAATCACAGGCAGCCATTTTTAACCACAAGAATAAATGCCAGAGAGCCTCCCCAGCCCTCCTAACTCTGAATCTTCAAGATGAGGTCCAGCAACTGTATTTTTAAGCCCCCCAGGTGACTCAGGTTGGAAATCATGGCTCCAAGTTGTTTCAAAGACAGTTCTGAGAATGGTCCTTTCATGGGGCACATTCGTTCAGCACAATCATTTGACAAAGGCTTGTAAGTGTTAAGAAAGTCAGAGGCAAGAACACGCATGCAGACATCCCCTTCCACTACAAAAACATCGAAATGTTAGATACAATATTTTAAATCTATAAAAATACATAGTTATGGGATAAACAAATTAACTGTCCTACATTCATGCAATGCAATGGTACAAGTATCCATATGCATGAATCTCAAAACCACTGTGTTGAAAAACAGAAGCCAGATACAAGAAAACACATTATAGGAGTAGGTTTAGACCAAGTTCAAGCACAGAAAACACAGGGACACAGATCAGGTTAACTCTTGAGGGAAATGGTACTGCCTGGAAGGAAACTTTTCGAGGGTAAAAGAAATGTTCTCTCTTGATCTCAGGATTGCTCCGTAAGCACACTTAAGTTTTTGTCTTTTACTGCATATAAATTATACCTCCATAAAGCACTGTTAACATGAAAAAGCAAAAGGACAAAAATACAAAGCTGTGCTCAAAAACAGGAGAAGAGAAAAAAGGGCTGGAAGAACATCAATTCAATTTTTTTTTTAAATTTAGTCATTGTTTATCAGGAGAGAAGGAATGGATTTGTGCCTGGTGATGAAAGGAAGCTCACCTTTTTCTGAGGTGTTTCCTACCTTCAACGACAAGCAAATGAAATAAAATCATTTTTAATTCTGGGCCATTAGACTATGGATATTTGTTAAATTATCCTCTCTACTTTTCTGTTGTTTTGTTGTGGTTGGGTTTGGGGGGAGTTTTTTGGCTTGTTTGTTTGTTTTTTAAAGATTTTATTCATTTAGGGGCACCTGGGTTGCTCAGTGGGTTAAGCCTCTGCCTTCAGCTCAGGTCATGATCTCAGGGTCCTAGGATCGAGCCCCGCATCCTCCGGGCTCTCTGCTCAGCGGGGAGCCTGCTTCCTCCTCTCTCTCTGCCTGCTTCTCTGCCTACTCGTGATCTCTATCAAGTAAATTTAAAAAAAAATTTTTTTTATTCATTTATTTGTCAGAGAGTGAAAGAGCACAAGCAGGAGGAGCGGCAGGCAGAGGGAGAAGCTGGTTCCCCACTAAACAAGGACCCTGATGCAGGACTCTATCCCAGGACCTTGGGATCATGACCTGAGCTGAAGGCAGACACTCAATGAACTAAGCCACCCAGGCACCCCTTTTTTTGCCTTTTTTTTTTTTAAGGAAAAGGAGAGATAAAAGTGAAGGAGAACCCAAGGTCACAGAGCAATGAGAAGAAACCACATCTCCTGTCCCTGAGTTCACCATCTTTCCACTCTCTGAAGCTGGCTGCTAGGGGCATTCTCGCTCAAGTGTGGGCATTCGAGCAGCTCTCCAGGGAAAGGGCCTCGTGTGTTAACTGCTGTTACAACCTGTAGTATTTACATTTTATATTCAGTTTAGGTTGTTAATGGCCTCTCTTTATTCACTGAGATGGAAAGATGAGCCACAGCTACTCCTCTGAAGAATGTGATGTATCTTAGTTTCCTCATCTATAAAATGAATGGATTGAACCAAGTGATCTGTAAGTTCCTTCATTTGCTCAGGCAGCTGGTCAGCTACTTGAGTTTTCACTATTTGCCAATCTCTGACCCTATGTTGCTCTCAGGTCTGATAGTCCATGGACAAACTGATCCAATCATTTATTCAATTTTGAGGAGACACAATTCAGCCCATAATATGGAGCTCTGAAAAATAGCAATGCTGAGGTGAGGGTGCCTGGGTGGTTCAGTTAGTTAAACTTCCAACTCTTGGTTTTGGCTCAGATCATGATCTCAGGGTCATGAGATTGAGCCCCATTGGGCTCCAAGCTAGGCATGGAGTCTGCTTAAGATTCTCTCTCTTCTCGGGGCACCTGGGTGGCTCAGTGGGTTAAAGCCTCTGCCTTCAGCTCGGGTCATGATCTCAGGGTCCTGGGATCAAGCCCCACATCTGCTCAGTGGGTAGCCTGCTTCCCCTCTCTCTCTCTGCCTGCCTCTGCCTACTCTCTGTCAAATAAATAAATAAAATCTTCAAAAAAAAAAAAAAGATTCTCTCTCTTCTCTCTTTCTCTCCCTCTACCTCTGCTCCCCATCTAAAAAAAAAACAAAAACAAAAAGAAAGAAGAAAAGAAAAGAAGCAATGCCAGGTCCCCACCAAAACCTGATTTAGTGGGACACTGGTAATTTTTTTTCACATTTCCAGGGGATTCTAATGTGTATCCAGCATTAAGAACCACTGGGGAGGCCCTCAGTGGAGAGTCTAGTCCCAGTTCAAGCTAAAAGAATGTGGACCGGAGTTTTCCCAACTATAAAATGAACCCGTTGGACAAAATAATTTTAAAGTCTCTTTTCAGCATTGAAATTTCATGGCCCAGAGAAAAGAAAATTAGTCTATAGCCTGATTTTTCTTTTCATCCTAGACACCTAGACCTTTCATGGCATCCTCCTAAGAAGTGGCCCATCTTGGGTTCAAGAGTAAGTGTCAAGAAATTCAGAAAGTTGCAGGAGGACCAACTTCTAACCAATGAAGTGTTCCTCAGTAATACAGTTAGGCAGGATGCTCATGGCAGGCTGCCCAAATGCTTTTGCAGCTAAAAGCTATCGGGAAAACATCAAGGGGCCCTGTCATTACTGTCTCCACACAGTTGTGATGGGACTCCTCCGAGAGCAAATTTGCACAAAGAGTGTGGTATGCTAATTAAAATGGAATTCTGTGTGGATGTTTCATTTGTGGATTAGTTAAATGCAATTAGCATTTGGGGCAAAAGTGCTCTGGAAAAGAGGCTGAGCTGGGGACTTTGTTGGAGGGAATGGAAGGGCTGAGCTTTGGCTAGGGTGCTTAGGAGAGCTGACTCTGCACTCACAGTGGGGCTCTGCCACACTGTGGAGAAATCCACAGAAACAGGATGGCAGAACCCAAAGGCCAGGCCATCTGATGGATCTGCTACCTACTGGAGCTTACACTGTCTTTCTCTCTACTCCTGTCTTGCTCACCCTATTGTAAGCATCGTATGATAAAAGCAAAGGGCTACCTGGCATATTCTTCTGTGGCCAACTGGTAAACTAAGACATCACATGCTTGTTTCTAGGAAACCTCTACAAAAAAATCTTTTTTATGGGGGTGTGGGGGAAGGTCCCAAGGTGTTAGACACAGTAGATAGGGAGCCAAATGAGACAAATAGGTGGAGAGAATGTGTGAATTGGGAGAATTGGTTTTTCTTCCCTCTGCCCAAAGGCAAGATAGAGAGGCCTAGAAACAAGAGACAAGGGTTGACAAAGACAAAACAAGTTAGAGTATAGTGGCTGAGATCCTCCAGTTAATGAGAGGGAAGCAGGGGAAAGGGAAGAAAACTATGAGAGAATGCCCAGGAGGATGAGTTTACCTGAAAATGAGTGGACCAAGGTGCTCTTCCCTTTTTTTCAGGTTTTTATTTATTTATTTGAGAGACAGTGACCAGGAGAGAGAGGCAGAGGGAGAGGGAGCAGAAGGCTTCCTGCTCAGGACCCTGGGATCATGACTTGAGCCAAAGACAGAGACTTAACCCACTGAGCCACCTAGGAGCTCCTAAGGTGCTCTTTCTTGACTGACATTAGAAACTGAGAGTCTCACCAATGCCACACCCAACACAAGACATGGGCAGGACAGCAAAGAGATGGCACCCCGTGGGCACGTGTTCCAGACAAGAAATGGTAAAGAATGTCCCCTTGTTCCTTGCTGATTGCACCTGACATGGAGGAGACCCAGAAAGTTCCTTGTGCCCAGTGGAGGGGAAGGGAGAGCGTCGCAGAAGCTGGGCATCTGGGTTGGCACCCTGGACCAGGGATTTCCATGGCAAGGGGCAAGATGACACTGGAGTAGAAGGTTTGAAGGGCAGTCTGCCCCAGCCCCAGAACCCCCAATTCCAGCCAGAACCAGCCCTGAAGTTCCCCTGAAGGAGGCCACTAGTGTATCAGGCACGGCCCAGTCTGGAGACATAAACCACACGAGTTGTCTGTACAAAGAGCACTTACTATGAACAATGGTTAAATAGGTGACTGGAAATGACAAAAGGGAATTGTAAGGTATCAAAGAAGTAGCAATGGCAAGACGAGCCCCAACCCCTTACAGCTGATGGAACATGAAGAGATTGAGGGAACAAGGGTGGATTTTGACCACAATATCCCTACTCACAACTCTCTCCACTTGTGCCCTGGATGCCATCCTCTCAGACCTGTCAACTATTCTCACTCTCTTGGGACCTACAATTAATCTCTCTCACTCACTGATGCATTCTCTCTCTCTCTCTCTCTCTCTCTCTCTCTCTCTCTCTCCCTCTCTCTGCCTCCCTCTCCTCTCACCTTCATATTTACACTTAAATGCACTCAACTCTACTATATCTTCAAAACACCCTCCTTCCCTCTTCTAATATGTCCCTCCAAAGACTCCCTTAACTCTCTCCTCTGGTCTTCTGCCTCATACCTCTTAAAAGAGTTGTTTACCAGCTCTCACCCTCCATAAATCCTCAACACATTCCCACCATTCATCTGACATGATTCCTGCAAAATCTCTTCTCAGAGGAGACACCCCCCCCCTCAACAATTATAGCATCTTGTAGTTCTCACAGAGCTCCATGTATGGCCTCCTTCCCTCCATGAGAACAGAAGCCTCCTGAAGGCAGGGGCTTTCCATCCTGATCAGCTCAGGATCTCTAGCACCTAGCACAAGCATGACCCGTAGCGGACACTCAGTGATTGACTGTTGAAAAGATGTTTAAAAAGACTTTTAAAATCATGAACCACTTGGTGAAAGGTCATCAGAATTTACATTAATCCCTTGAAGGTTTTTTTTTAAGATTTTATTTATTTATTTGACAGACAGAGACCACAAGGAGGTATAAAGGCAGGCGGGGGCAGGGGGGAAGCAGGCCCCCTGCTAAGCAGAGAGCCCGATGTGGGGCTCATTCCCAGGACCCTGAGATCATGACCTGAGGTGAAGGCAGAGGCTTAACCCACTGAGCCAATCAGGCTCCCCAATCTTTTGAAGTCTTATCCCCATTTATAGTTTCATCATTGTGCATATCTGATTAATTTTAATACAGTGTCATTTTTGCCATTTTTCAATCATCTAAGTGTTGAATGCCTTATATCTTAGACTCGAATGATTTCACTAAGTTTAATAAAAAATAGTTCTGCAAATTGGGAAGGGCCACTTCTATGAGATTGTATATTTAGTCACTAATTATTTCTTAAATTGATATAGTGATTGCATTCAAATAAAGAGTTCTCAAATCCCTGACTTTTCAAGAACTTCAATTAAACTTGTTTACCAGCTGATTCCCTTGAGAAGCCTTGGAGACAGAGCAGAGAGGAGGGTCAGGGTGATTAATACACAGGTGTCATTCTCAGTCAAGACCAGAAACCAAGGACCAGATCTTAAGAGGTATGAGCGAACCTGGTTCCCTCTGAAACCATCTTGTGACCAAATGGGCAGTGGAGAAATTAATGAAACACCTCATGATTTCTGTCATCAATCCCAGGCATGAGCATCTACCTTTGGTCTGGCAGTTTTAAAGTTTATTATGTTCTGATGCATGCCATCAAGAATTACATCAACACCATCTTAATTTTGATCTATAAGAGGATGACAACTTTGACTAATGCCTTGACTTTCACCTTCCTATTTCCTAAAGCCTCAACATGCCCTTTCTCCTTCCAGAGACAGTAAATTCACATTAGCTTAGAAAACACCTTCCCAAGACAGGTGTCAAATTTTACCTGAGTTGTTCTTTGTAGGATGGTTGATGTGGTGGGCTGCTCTACCCATGCAGAATTCTTCTGTGTTACTGAGGCTAGAATCCCCTTCCAGGGGTTATGGCTCTTGATCCGGGGTAACTTAAAAGTAGACAGAGAGAAACTGGGCTGCCATCCATCAGAGAGGCTTCATGAAGCCAAAGGGTCTGAAAGGAAAGTTAACCCAGTCCCCAATCCTCTCTCAGGAACGTCCGTGTGTTGACCAACACTAGAGTGTGTAATGCCAGCATTGGTCGCCATCAATTCTCTCTTCCTTGTGCACTCACATCGCCCTCCTATCAAGACACAGAGTTTCTTTTATGGGTGCAGGAATAAACAGGAAATGTCGCCCTGGGCATTAGCACATAGTCAAGCTTTGCTTAAGCCCTCCACGGTGATGGGAGCCTCCTCCTCCTGGTACCCTGGGCACTTGGTACATTCTTCCATTACCTGGTGGTGGGTAACTGTTCCAATACCCATCCGATTACAAGGCCCTTGAGAGCCCTGAGGGTCTGGGGGGCAGTGGGCAGCATAACACAGCAATTAACTCCAAGGGTTTTGAAGACATTCATTAGTAGATTTAATTCCTGCTTCCTCTGCTCAGATGAGCAACTTTTGTTAGTTCCTGTGTTTCTCTGATTCTTACTTTCTTAACCTGTAAAGAGGGTAAAGCTATCCATCTTGCAGTATTGTGTCTATCTCACATCATCTACAATGAGATGACATGTGTATATCCCTCAGCACTGGGACTGACAGAGCCAAACCTTCAACATAAGGTAGCTATTATTATTATTGTTATTATTATTAGGTTCTCGGCAAATGTTATAGAACAAATGAAAACACTTAAATGCTCACCTGCTCTACTGAGGTGGCTCTCTATCTTATCCCTCTCCTGCCATCGCTGTCAATCACTAGCTCTCTCCCTTGGCTGCACAGTACAATTATCTGGGGAGCATTCCAATGTTTGATGCCTTGGCTGCCTTCCAGGTCAATGAAATCAGAATATCTGGGGTAGGACCCAGGCACCACAAGCTTTTCTAGTCTCCAGGCAATTCCAACATGGGGTCAGGGTTGAGAACCACTCCCCTAAACAGAAGAGCTTCTCAAAGACCAGCCCTTTGTCCACTACTCCTCTCACTCTGCATCTCGTCCCTTTGGGGCCTCATCCCTACTCGCTGCTTCACAGCCATGCCCTGGGCTGGTGACTCCAGGACTCTCCTTCAGGACCTACCTTTTGTCCCCTAGCTCCAAACATGCATGTATGTCCTTCTGCTGCTCTGCTTGGCCCTTTCCCCTGGGACAGCTCACAGAGTTCTGTACCAACAAATCCAAAACAGGGGTCTCTGTTCTCCCACCCCCACACTCCACCTACCCTCATCCTGGGTTTCCCATCTCAGCTAAGGACAGGAGCAGCTTGCCACCCGCTCATGCTAAAAATCACAAAATCATGTTTTCTCCTCACTCACTCACCCTGCAGCTTCACAGAAGCCAATCATGTAAACTTCTCAGTTTCAGCTTCATGTGGCCTTTGTATCTTTGCCCATCTTCATGCTCCCCTTGCCTCTGCCCAAAATCAAACCCCAGATCCACCTACCTCAGACCATTGCAGTGGTCTCTCATCCCAGTTTCTCATAAATCTTTCCATACTTTCTGCAAGATATTCCTAAAGTAGCTTGGGTCACACCACTTCTCTACTCTAACATGGAAGGGTTTTCCATTGTCCTCAGTCCAACCCCTTGCCTGGGCTCAGAGCTTTCCAAGATTCAAAAGCAACTACCCTTCCTTATCTCCCACCTACCCCATCTGCCACTTGCTCTCCAGCCATACGGTTGGCCATCCCTTCCCAGGACAACTGGCCCTCACACCCTGTACTCTAGCCTTCAGACATTCATCCAAGCTGGAGTTCCCATCTCATCATGTCTCTCTCCTTGTCTGCCTGTTTGTCTGTCTCTCTCCTCCTCTTACTCTAGCTTTCCTCCTTCTTCAGAATCAATGCACCACTCAAACCTCCAAAAGGAGTTCCATCTTCCTTGTCAGCCATGTCATGTTCTTTGAGCCTCATTGTAATGGTGACATATTGGGGACCCCAAAACACATTGTACAGCTGAAGCAGCCAGAGTCTTCTCCAAGTGGTGCTGCAAGATGGACGTGGAAAGTCACTGCATTCCACAGAACACTAGTCTATGTGGGTGATGTCTTCATTTCACCCTGCAAGGGTTCTAAAAATGATTCAAGATAAAGGATGAATTTCTAACTCTCCCTATAGAAATATCCCTCCTGCTTCATTGCCCTCTACAGGGATTTCTTCTTAACACTGACATTAATGTCACTTCATCTGCACAGAAGCCTCAGTTCCATCAACTGATCCAAAGGGCCCAAGGCTTAGCTTCAGATCACTGGGTGATTGACAGGTGGGATTCTACCTTCAAGAACATTATCTGTCCCGCTTTCATCCTCACTGTCCACACCCTACCTCCCTTCCCCTTTTTCCTAACTTTAGAAAGCCCCCTTAGGAATATCTCCCAAAATTCAGAGGTAATTTTGAAACCCTTTTGAGGTCAACCTTACAATGTGGGGATGGGTACAGATAACCTAAGCAAGAGCCAGGCACACATAGACTGAGGTCCAGAAATTTCCCTCTGGTAAAGGCAGGCAAAGGAGGCCCCTGAAAGTGGGCCCAGGATTTAAGGATTGGAGTCTCTTTCTAGACTGATCAAAAATCCCTACCCAGCTCTACCTGCCAAGGCCCATGTCTGCAGAGACTGGCTGATGTGCAGAAAGAAATCAGGGGCTCGACGGACTCGTCAATAGTAGACCCATGCTACGGCACAGGGGAAATTCTAACAAAAGGCAATGCAGGGTCTGGAGAGGATCATTCCAGTGTCTGGTTAGACACACTCCGCAGATGTTCTTACAACACTGGAGTTGTGGAGCTGACAGTGAGCCTCTGAGTCCCCAGCTTCAAAGTCAATGGCTGCCTTAGCTTCAATGCCTCTGTGCTCACAGCTGACTGCCTAACAACACTCAAGCAGGTGATTGGAAATGCAGAGGGAGGGGGCATCCAGATGCTAGCATTTTGACCGTGCACCACCGGGCCAGGGGGATATCTCTTCGTATGTGTGTGCAGAGAACAATTGCTTGGGGACAGCATGGAAATTCTGAGCTGGCTCCAGAGATCAGCCCGCCCCAGGGTGGGTCAAGGTGGTGTGATCGGACCTCTAGGCTTCTGCCCTGGACAGTCACAGCTTAGGAGAAGGGTAGAGGTCCCCACCTCTGTCACAGGGCTTCTTGCACAGCCTTAGCCAGGATCAGCAATCCTGCCTGTCTGGCTACCCACGGAGATGGCACTAGACCAACAGGCCAACTGTTTCCTGGTGCTCAGTAAAGGGAACAGGGCAGACCCAGGGAAGGGCAGAGAATGTTAGCAGTGCAGGCCTTGAGGATGCTGGGCTTGGAGCTCTCCTTGAGCTCGGTGAAGGTGTCCCTGGGACGGAAGCCAGGCGCCCCGGAACTCAGCACTGCAGATCCCTTCCTGGATGAGAGGTGGGCTTCAGAGGCTCAGGCAGGGGGAAGGCCAGCCAGTAAGCAGCAAGCTTGGGGACCTAAGACTCACTGGCCCCGTGTCTTCCAGCTGTGACAGATGGGTTCATCCAGACCCATCTCTAGCATGCCTCAACAATTCTTTAACATTACCGGGGGGATGTTAAAGATACCTTTTAGCATGTCGACAACTCACGTCACTTCCAACTATAAAGCACTCTAAGTCAGATAACCAGTGAAATCCATACTCTCACAACGATGGTGCCAGAACCATGCAAGTCAGCCACGGGTTACTGGGATCTAAGAAGCGCTGGTCTGCGTGCTGGACAGACAGATCCCCGTGCAATTATATCATCACTCATAGAGCGACTATCTTTATGGACATCTTCCTACGGGTCACACACCATGACAGTGCTGAATGCTTGACATGGATAACCTCCACCGGAGGCCTGTGAGGTAGCTGTCACTTTGATCCCCATTTTCCAGGTGAGGAACCTAAGCTCAGAGAGATTAATTTATTTCCCCAAAGTCATACAGCAAATACATTACAGGACTGAGACTCCAAAAGCCAGGCTCTACCTTGACCCCTGGAAGGGAACAGCAAGGAAGAAGCATTTATTAGGCTACTACAGTGTGCCCAGCACTCTCCTCAGGGATAGAGAGACAAGAGTGAAAAGGAACACTCTCTGTCCTGAGGAAGGAATGACACAGGGCTAATTATAAAGCAATAATCAGAGGTCAGTGGTTTTCCGCTAATACCTGAGTTGGGGGCTGGACTCCACTCTCATGGGTCCCTCAACTGACTCCAACCGCTGCATCTCTGTCTCTGTCTCTGTCTCTCTGTCTGTCTTTGTCTTGCCTACGCTCTGAGCCCGTAAGGGATAGAACTATGGGTCAGTCAATGCCGTGTCCCCGCTGGGCAGCACCAGCCCTCCCAAACACCAATGGCTCAACTGGGAGATTCCTTTATCAAAATGGAAAAATTAAATACTGAACATATTTGTTAATTGGAGTGTGAAAGTTGAGATACTCACACCGTGGGGAAACAGAGGATACCCAGGGATGCAGAGAAATACAGAAACAAGTCAAGAGCTAGCACAGCACACCCACGAAGGCGTCCCCCTCCGACAGAAGCGGCAAAAGAGTGGAAAGAGCAGCCAGCATGAGTCAGTAGGGTTCCCATTCAGCGAGTTAACTCCAGAGCCCCACGCCCATTGTCTCCAAAATCGGAAGAATCATGTGGGTTCTGCCTACCGCATTCGGTCAAGGAGACCTGATGTTAAAAAGGTCTTTTTCTTTTGTTTTTTTTTTAAGATTTTATTTATTTGAGAGAGACAGAGCAGCAGGCAGAGGCAGAGGGAGAAGCAGGCTCCCCGAGTAGGGAGCCGATTCACGGCTCGATCCCAGGACCCTGGGATCATGACCTGAGCCAAAGGGAGATGCTTAACCCACTAACACACTCAGGCACCCCAAAAAGCGCTAACTATCAATAGGAGTTGGTGACTGCAGTGGTGCCCATCTTCCCCCCAGAAAGCCGTGAAGGTTACCGCAGGCCAGCATAGGAAGTGGCATCTCAGGGCCTGGTGAGAAAGACCCGACTGGAACCTCCAATCAGCCCCTCTCAGAAGCCCCCACTCGCACTGGCTCCCAGGACTCCCCACAGCACCCATCCCTCCCATGGGCCCTGGGCCCAGGAAGACAAATCAGCAGACAGGAAGCACCTCTTCCCCAAGAAGACATCTGTGTGGGTGCTACCCAGCCTGGCAGTCTGAACTGAGCCCCACTGGACCCCTCACTCCCATGGAGGCCCCTTCCTGCATTCCTTGCCTGAGGCCACTCGGCACAGCGTGACCATCACTCACCTGGGCTGCAAGAAAGCTGGCTCTGGTCCCACCTTTGCCTCAAGTGAGCCCTGTTACCTGGGGGAGGGCACCTCACCTCTCAGAAGCTATTTACACACCTGTAGAGACCAAGCCCAGGCTTTCTCAGTCTCGGCACTTTTGACATTTTAAGTCAGTGGATTCAGTGATGTGGAGGGCTGTCCTGTGCCCTGTGTGACGTTCAACAGCATCCGTGGGTGTTTACCCACTGAAGGCAGATTGTACCTCTCTGCTCCCAGCATGACAAGCAGAATCACTTCCAGACATTACCAAAATCACCACCATTTGAAAACCACTGCCCCAAATGACTTCTAAGGGCCTCCAACCACTTTCGGCTTCTCCAGCCCAGGCACCAAGCTTTTGGTCCAGGTTTCCCTGTGTTTGCAACAGACAGACCCCTCACATCAGCGGTCACCTCCTTTTCAACCACCGCATGCAACACTGGGACATTCCCCTCTCGCCGTGGGTTTCATCCATTATCTGCATTCTGGTATTTCATACTAGGAATGGTCGAAGATGGAAATCTTAGCAGAAAGGACCCAGCCATCCTATCGCAAGCCCAAAGGAAAAGCAGATTTCAGGAATAGCCCTGGAGTCCAGCAGATCTGAACTTGAATCCTGATTCGGCTCTATGTCCTTCCCAGATACATGTCATCTCCCCAAGCTTTGGTTTCCCATCTATAGAGTAAGAAAATAAAATAAGGGAAAAAATAAAATAAGGTTGGGGGTTGACCAGCAGATTAAATGAAGTAAGTATTGAAGGGGACTGCGGCTGTGTCCCCCCCATCCGAGCAGGCTCTGTATGTGTGGACGCCCCCCACCCCGCCACGCTCTCAGTACACCATCCCCCAGCCCCCGGCTGCTTGACCAGACAATTTGTTCGGGCCAATGTGTACGCCCCACGGCTCTGCTCCAGCTCTCTCGGCTGTGCCGGCGTGTGGCCAGAGCCCGGGCCAGTCCTCCTGCTGGCCTCAGCAGCAGATGTCGGGTCCCCGGGCCAGCTCCCCAAGAGGAGAGCCCATCTTTATCCTCAGAGCTACAACCGGGGCAGAGCGAGGAAGCCCATCTTCACATCCTGTCAGTACATCCGAACTAAGTGGGAACAGCTGCCCAGGAAATTCATTACTTGCTGAAAACAGAGTCCTCCTTTAACCCTGTCTCACCTCGCTTCCTGCTCGCCCTCCCCGATCCTTGAAGTTTGGTAACTTAATGAGAAGGAAGTCAAGCCAACAGAAAACAGGAGCTGCCTGACTGTTTGCAATAAACACAATGGAAATTCACTTCAAAAACAAAATGCAGGAGCGTGGGCTATGAGTCCTGCCTACTGATGAGGCCACTAGATGTCACAGCCAATTTGGCTTATGTCTGTTTCATTCCAGAGCCTGAATATCACTAGGGGGCATGACCAGCACTTTCCAGAACTCTGGAAATACCTGAAATGAAGAGCAAAGATTCTTGCTAGTGAAGTGGAACATTGTTTACTATTTACAGATCTGTGGTTGCAAACAATAGAAACTGATCTTGCCTAATGTATGTGAAAAGGAGTAGCACCAAAGGTGATGGGGGGGTGCTCTCAGAGTCAGTTGGAAGGCTGGGACCCAGTCTGGGACACTGCGAGGGCACAGACAGCTCCTGCAAGCAGGAAGGAGAGGAATGGCCAGATCAAGACACCACCAGCGGAGTGGGAAACAGGAGACATTTGTAGCCTTTTCCGGTTTGCTCAAGATTCAAATTCCTGAAAAGGATCATCTGATTGACCTGGTTTGGTAACATGTCCCTCTGTTTATGGAAGGATAGGATGCCACTAGAAGGCACTGGGGAAGAGGTAATTGTCCAAAAAGATTTCGGGTACTTTTAGGAATGGAAAGTGGTTGCTGGACAGCCAAAATCCTCCACTACCACATTGCTCCCTGAACATTTCATGCCATGCACTCAAGAAAGGGAGTCCTCTAGTGAGGGGCGAGCCAAGCTACCTTGGGGGTGGACAGAGCTAGATAAGAATCACAGTTTGCTAGATTTTGAAGGAAACCTGGCATTATCTAATGCACTCCCCCTTTCCTTTTTACAAACAATGAAACCAAAGATAGTGTCTAACCTCAGATCTCACCACCGGTGAGCAGCAGAGCCAGCACCAGCCACGGCTTCTTCCACAGTGTGAAACTTAGCCCACTGTCCAGAAGCACCACCACCCGTTCCAAACCCCAAGTCCAGACGCCATGCAGTTCCAGAGAACTTTCTGGAAAATCAGGCCAATCATCCTACTCTGGACTTTGTGGAGCCTCTTTCTCCTGAGGAGCCAGCCATTCACATGTGTAGGGGAGGCAGAGAAGGGGCACCTCAGCCAGCAACAGGACAGCCATGGGCATGCATTACACCTGGCAGGGAAGAGGAATTGTTCCCTGTTCTTGCTCCTTCTCCCTACCAGATTCATGTTGTGCTTCTTTGCTGTGTCTTTCCATCCTTTCCCCTTCGGGGGCCCTTGATAGTCACAGTAACCACATTTTCCAGGATCCCAATGTGGGGAGGTCTGGGGAGCCCTCCATGAGACAGCTCCAGGTGCCATGCTCAGAGGAAGCTGGCCATGTTCATTCTTGGTCTCTTGGATTATGACATCTGGGCTGCCATTGCTTGTCATCCTGATTCAGACTCTGCATTCCCACAGAGGCAGAGACAGAGGCAAATATGTATCCCCAGCTGCTGGGGGGGTGTGGTCCCGGGAAAGATGCACATCTTTGCAAATCTTAGCCCAGCTAAGCAGCTGGTGGGGACAGTGGGCACAACCATCTATAATATCACGCAGGGACATCATTAACCTGTCAACTCCATGCACTCTCTGTTCATATACTAAGTCAGGGGCATGGAGATAAAGAATTAACTACTGCCCAGCCAGACTTATGGAGAGGGAAGGAAATTCATTGCCCTGACTGCCTTTTAAGTAATCTTCTGAGAATGTTGATGCCGCTACCAGGAAAATGGCTTATGCAAGAGGAGATTTCTGTTCTGAGAAGGTGGAAAAGAATGAATTAACTGTTCTTCCTCCCTTCCAAATGCAAGAGAGCTTGTGTACCCCTAAATTAAAATGAGGTACTCTCCACAACCTTTAAGATCATTTAAAGCAATAAGAAACGGAGAAACTATCAAGGAAGGGGGAGGCTATGGGTCCATGATAACTAAGTGCAATGTGGGCTCGTGAGCTGGATCTTGAGATAGGAAAGGACATTAGATGGGGCGCCTGGGTGGCTCAGTCAGTTAAGCATCTGCCTTCAGCTCGGGTCATGATCTCAGGGTCCTGGGATGGAGCCCCACGTGGGGCTCTCTGCTCAGTGGGGAGCCTTCTTCTCCCTCTGCCCCTGCCTGCAGCTCCCCCTGCTTGTGCTCTCTCTCTCTTTCTCTCTCAAATAAATAAATAAAATCTATAAAAAGATATAGAGACAAGAAATCAGGCAAACAAATGGTGGGGAGGAGAGAAAGATGAACACGGGGGCCCTTCAGGTCAGGGGGGAAGCAGAAATCAATCTGAGCATGCAGACTCACTGGAAACGAAGCAAGCCCTTGTCACCCTTCAGATAGTCTCTGCCAGACTGACCCCTGGTAATCAGCAGGACATCATAGGCTGGTACCCTGCATCGTGAGCAGTCTGCCTCCAAATTGGGGCCCCATCTGGTTGCCCATGAGGGTTCACAAAGCCCCACACCCTTGCCAGCACCACCACCTACACTGAGCAACCCCTTCTCGGCCGAGCTCCCCCAAAACACTGTCGGCTGAAAAGCAAAGGCTGCAAAGAGATGCTCCAGAAAGCAATCTTCACATTCAGGTCTCTAGGCTTTGTGTCTGTTTTTCTTCATTTCCCACACATCCATTGGTTTATCCAGCAATTGTGCACCATGGGTCTCAAAATCGTTGCAGATTTGATCCTCTCATCCTTATGAACTAGCCTGCCAAGTGTTATTATCTAAGAACTGAGGAAGCTGCAGGTCAGTGGTGTTAATAGTTTACTTAAGCTCATGACACTGACAAGTGGCAGAGCTGAGACAAACACAGGTCAAGCTTCAGGGTCAATCCTATGTCTCCAACATCACACTACCAGTGTGAACTGTTTACTGTGTGTAAGGCACACAGGAGAATATAAGAAACTATCCTCTCTTTTTAAAGATTTTATTTATTCATTTGAGAGAGAGAGAAAGAGAGGGAGAGAACATAGGTGGCAGAGGGAGAGGCAGAGGGAGAAGCAGGCTCCCCACTGAGAAGGGAGTCCAACCCGGGGCTCGATCCCAGGACCCCGATATCATCAACTGAGCTGAAGACAAATGCTTACCTGACTGAGCCACTCAGACACCCCAAGAAACTATAGTTTTAATGCTCCCTGTCCTCAAGCAGATGAACAAAGAGCCCAAATGTCCCCTACAATGAATTGAATAATCATTTATAAATAAATCTAAGTAAATGGTGAAAACATGACTTAAAACTGCAGTGCAACTGTTAATGGATTCTTGAACTATAGAAGACATGCTCTAAGGGAAAAAGTTAACATGGGTTGCCTGGGTGTCTCAGTTGGTCAAATGTCTGACTCTTGATTTCAGCTCAGGTCATGATCTCAGGGTTGTGAGATCAAGCCCCAAATCAAGCTCCATGATAGATCAAGCCCCAAATCCATGCTGGGTGTGAAGCCTGCTTAAGATTCTCTCCCTCTCCCTCTGTCCCTCTGTCCCTCTCTCTCTAGAAAGAAAGAAAGAAAGAAAGAAGAAAGAAAATTAACATAAAACTAAAATTCCTAATTATTTCAACAGAACTGAAGGGGCATGGTTATTATTTCCTTTGTGTAACCTTTAGCAAAATGTAAGTTTAAATATGTTTATTCAATGTTTAAATGTAAACACTAGTAGAATATAAATGGATACTAGAACTTCCAATTTCCAGCTGGAAAGAAAAAGAAAAGAAACAAAGAATATTTCGTCAATTTAATAAATATAATGGGAAAGTGAGGAAACAAATAGAAAGTATAACAAAGAGAGAGCATAAAAGTAAACCATATGAGGTGCCTGGGTGGCTCAGTAGGTTAAGCCTCTGCCTTCAGCTCAGGTCATGATTTCAGGGGCCTGGGATCGAGCCCCACTCTCCATGGGCTCTCTGCTCAGTGGGGAGCCTGCTTCCTTTTCTCTCTCTCTGCCTGCCTCTCTGCCTACTTGTGATTTCTCTCTCTGTCAAATAAATAAATAAAATCTTTTTTAAAAAATTTTTTTAAAAGAATTATAACACACATCCTGGGAGCCAAATAAATTTAAGAGAGTTGAATTCTACTATTTAAAAAAATTTTTTTAAAGTCAAGATCCTTAGAACAGATCTGAAAAACAAAAATGGAATTACGTGTTGTTTAGATGAGATGAACCTAGGAGGCCCCTGGGTGGCTCAGTGCATTAAGTGCCTGACTCTTGATTTTGTCTCAAGCCATGGTCTCAGGGTCATGGGATCAGCCCATGTCATCAGGCTCTGTGTTCAGTAGGGAGTCTGCTTGTTTCTCTCCCTCTGCTCCTCCCACCCACCCCAAATAAATAAATAAATAAAAATCTTTAAAAGAGATGGACCTAAAACAACACAGTGAAGTTGAAAAACATTAGATGAGCAAACAGATATTGAGAAAAGCCAACAAAAAGAAGCAGGGGTAGAAATATTAGGGGCTGATGTTAGGCCAAAAATTTAAACAACTTAAAGAGGGATATTATAAATGATAGTCAATCCATGAAGAAGTTATAATAATAAATACATGAAAATTGATGCAGTAAACAACATTCAAGGCAATGGCTCTTGGGAATGCAAAGAGAATTAAATAAAAAAAGAGGGAGAGAAGCACAGGAAGACAATCTAAAACAACTCTCTTCAAATTTTTTTTATTTAAATAGACACATAAGGAATAAGTATTTAAATATTTTGACAAGATAATTATCAATTTTGAATTAATAAAGATGTAAGAAGAGAACCATGTGCACAAGTACATGTAAAAAAGAAAGAATATATTCTTTGTGCCTATAGAAGATTGAAAAATAGTGATCATGTACTTGCCCACAACTATATGTTTTTTCCTCAAAAGTTAATATTTTACAGGTCATGCTCACCGACTACAATGTCATAAATTCAGAAGCAAATAATTTAAAGAGAAGCAAGCAAAAAGTTGTAACCACTGAGTAAACCAGGAAATGGTCCTTTAAACAACTTAGGAAATGAAACAATTATTAGAAATAAAATAACAAAATTATTTAGGACTAAAAAAAAAAAATTAGAGCTCTCCTTTTCAATCCCTTGGGGATATGGCTAAACCCATACTCAGAGGAAAATTCATAGCCTTAAATTATTTATTTTTTAAGATTTTATTTATTTATTTGCAAGAGAGAGAGAGAGAGAGCAGTGTGATAAAGAGGGACAAGGAGACTTGGCATCAAGCACAGGGCCCAATACAGGGCTCAATCTCAGGACCCTGAGATCACGACCTGAGCTGAAATCAACAGCCAGATGTTCAACCAACTGAGCAACCCAGGCACCACTAAATTATTTATTATTTAATTATAAGAAAAATTTAAGAAATGAATTTTGCACAAATAATAAGCACATGTAAAAATACCCAATATCATCAGTCCCCAGGGAAACTAAAACCATGATGAAATACCATCCCATACCCGTTAAACTTCATCAAATGAAAATGACTGATAGCACCTGATGTTGGAGAGGATATAAAGCAACCAGAACTCTTGTATGTTGCTGCTCAGATGTAAAACAGGATATCCGGTTGGGAAAAGTGGTTGGCAGTTTCTTAAAAAGTTGAACATATATCTACCCTCTAATCCAGGCACTCCATCTGTAGGGATTTAGGGATTTATCTGAGATTTAGAAAATTCCTCAAAAGGGTTTAGAACAATGCCTGGTACATAGTACATGCTCAGTAAATGTTAACTATTAATATTCCAAAAGAAAGGAGCTGGTGGCAGAGAGGCCAGATGATGTGGGGAAGTCAAGTCTTCCTGCCCTGTTGTATGGTCTCATATTTAACGACGTACACTGTACAGTAGATCAAGTCGTGTGTTCACCTCTTCCTCATTAAGGAATTTCTCTTCTGTCTTTTTCTATGAACAATAACAGAAAACATCTTCATGGGGATAACAACCAGTAGGGCCATCTGAGTCAGAAAACAGGATGTGGAGAAAGGGGAACCCTCCTACACTGTTGGTGGGAATGCAAGCTGGTGCAACCACTCTGGAAAACAGCATGGAGGTTCCTCAAAAAATTGAAAATAGAGCTACCTTATGACCCAGCAATTGCACTACTGGGTATTTACCCTAAAGATACAAAGGTAGTGATCCAAAGTGGCACGTGTACCCAAATGTTTATAGCAGCAATGTCCACAATAGCCAAGTTATGGAAAGAACCTAGATGTCCATCAACAGATGAATGGATAAAGAAGAGGTGGTATATATATACAATGGAATACTATGCAGCCATCAAAAGAAATGAAATCTTACCATTTGCGACGACATGGATGGAGCTAGAGCGTATTATGCTTAGCGAAATAAGTCAACTGGAGAAAGACAACTATCACATGATCTCCCTGATATGAGGAAGTGGAGATGCAGCAGGGGTGGGGGTTAAGGTGGTAGGAAAAAAAAAAAAATGAAACAAGATGGGATCGGGAGGGAGACAAACCAAAAGAGACTCTTAATGTCATAAAACAAACTGAGGGGGGTGGGGGGAGAGGGGTTGGGAGAGGGTGGTGGGGTTACATTATATGTTTAAATAAAAAAGCTTAAAGAAAAAAAAAAAGAAAACAGGATTTAGGGCGCCTAGGTGGCTCAGCGGGTTAAAGCCTCTGCCTTCGGCTCAGGTCATGATCCCAAGGTTCTGAGATCAAGCCCCACATCAGGCTCTCTGCTCGGCAGGCAGGGATCCTGCTTCCCTTCCTCTCTCTCTGCCTTCCTCTCTGCCTACCTGTGGTCCCTGTCTGTCAAATAAATAAATAAAATCTTAAAAAAAAAAAAAAAAGAAGGAAAAGAAAACAGGATTTGCACTCTAGATACCCTGCTGCCATATCCTCCTTTCCGTTTCAGGAAAAGCCAAGACTGGTTGAGGACAGAAGATCAGTGCTCAGAGGAACTGGCAAGCCCATGGCCACCTCTGTTCAAAACAACATCTTGCCGGTGTCCCTCCCAGTCTGCAGACGTCTACGCACTAACATTTATTCACAGAGGGCAGCACCATTTGGAGGAAGAAGCATGCATGGGGACCCTGGTCCACACCCCAATGCTGTGGACATGGGGCAAAAGAACCCCCCCCTCCATAAAGCTGGGGTGATCACACACAGCTCCCAGAGCGTGGGGAAGCTCCCCTGTGATGTTCTACCATGGCAGCAACCAGGATCAGCAGCATTCAGTATGTTTTATTTCTGAGTCAAGGCTTTACTTGGTCACAAAATTCTTTGGACAGTTTAAGGGCTGGAATTGTTTGGATTTGGTTTACAAAGTATACACAGTGTGTATCACTATGTAATCAGAAGAAACAAAAATATTCCCTCTACAGAGGCAGAAAAAAGCAATAACTCTGGACAAATATCCTTCTCAGCATTTATTAGCTAATCTCTTCACCAGGCAGACTGGCTGAAGTGGGCATGAGCGGCCGGCAGCAAAACCTGCAAACAGTAACAATAATAACACCTTGTTACAGTTGCAGGACACTTCTGCATGGACAAGGGACTTCCTCGGCTGCGATGTTGCTTCATTTGTACAAAATTTGTACAGAACAGTTGTACAGAACAGATTCTTCCCCCCAGATATCCCTTTCCCTTACCACAGACTTCTGTCATCCTAACAGGTGACTCCTGTGCCCACATCAATAGACACAGCTCTCTCCGTCACTCTGTCCCCACCCTGCTCTCTGTGCCTACAGAGCACTGGTCACTCTCTGACCCTGAATACAGACAGAGCCGTGTCTGTATCTACTTCTCTAGACAGATAAATCTGGATCCCCCTCTTCTAATGGATGCGGATCTAGATAGCTAGCTCTAGCTCTAGCTGTACATACATAGCCTCTCTCTCCTCCCAGAATGCAAGCTCTCCATGTCTTATTTGCTGTTGCTGCGCCAAGGGACAGAGCAGGCAGTCGGTAAAGTTTCATTCTATGAATGAATGTGACAGACAGCCTCGAAGCTGGCCCCGGTGATCCCTCCTCCTGGTTTGCATGCCCCCGTGTCATTTCCTCTCCTGGAGTGTGGGCTTGGTTCTAACAAACAGGATACAGCAGAAGCAACAGGAGGTCACCTCCAAGATCAGGTTACCAAAAGACTGTGTTCAGGGTGGAATTTCTGACCCTTGATGTTCCCTAGCTGCCATGCTGTGAGGACACTGAGGCAGATGATGGAGACGCCCATGTTGTGAGGAACTGTTATGGATGAAATTGTGTTCCCCCCAACCAAATTCAAGGCTTGAAGCCCTAACCGCCACTATGACTATATTTGGAGATAGGGTCTTCAAAGAGGTCATTAAGGTTAAATAGTAATAATAAGGGAGGAAGCCCGAATCCAAACGACTGCTGTCCTTGTAAAAGAAAGGGATGCCAGGGAGTACATCACAGAGAGAAAGCCATGTGAGGACACACCAAGGAGGTGGCCATCTGCAAATCCAAGGAGAGTGGCCTCAGAGAAAAGCAGACCTGCGGCCCCTTGATCTTGGTCTTCCAATCAACAGAATGGTGAGAAAATGAGTTTCTGCTGTTTCAGCCACCCAGCCAGTGGCATATTTGTTATGACAGCCCTAACAGATTAAGACAAGGACCAAAGGGCGCCTGGGTGGCTCAGTGGGTTAAAGCCTCTGCCTTCGGCTCAGGTCATGGTCTCAGGGTCCTGAGATCAAGCCCCGCATCGGGCTCTCTGCTCAGCAGGGAGCCTGCTTCCTTGTCTCTTTCTGCCTACTTGTGATCTGTCTGTCCAATAAATAAATAAAATCATTAAAAAAAAAAAAAAAAAGACAAGGACCAAGGACATGCACGTGATCTGGAAAGCAGATTCTCCAGCCCCAGTTGAGCCTTGAGATGACTGTCGCCTCGGTCCACAGCTTAATGACAACCTCATGAGAGACCCAAAGTCAGAGCCAGCCAGCTAAGCTAGACCCAGCTTCCTGGCCAACAGAAACCCAGACATAACAAATGCTTGTTATTTGCAGACACTACATTTTGGTATAACTTGGCACGCAGCGATGGAAGCTAATACGATGAATGAATGGTTCTCTGAGTTAGGGAAGGACAGTATTACCATGATCCCCTGCTTATGAGTGAGAAAGCTAAGCCTCAAAGAGGTGGAGTGCCTTCCCTGAGGCCACACAGCCTGGCATACCCTCTCAACGGAGAGTAGAGGAAGCCAAAGACAAGCGCGGCCTCCACACAAGTTTTGCCTTGGGCTACCCTGGCAGGTCTACCCAGATGGGGACACCAGGATACAGAGAACATTCCTGACATCTCCCAGAGTGTCATCTTAATGGTCTCCTTGGAGTCTCTGCTGCCAAACGGAGTTAAAAGAGAACAGGTATTTTAGCAAGGACCACCTTGGTGACCTTGCCCTGTGCAGTAATGAGGCCCCCTTAGACATGGTCTAGGACAACCACCTTCCTTAAACCAAACAGTGTGCTTTTTTTGAGGGTCATGTTCAAGAGGACTCTAATGTGTAGGACCCTACGAGAAATTTTAATATCAAAGACTTATAGGACATTAGTTATATGCTAGGCGGTGTTCTAAGCATTTTATTATCTTCACTGAATTATCTGAAACCATCCTACTCTTATCCCATTTCATAAACAAGGGAACTGAGGCACCAAAGAGCTAAGCAATTTGCCCAATGTTGCATACAGCTAGCAAGCCACAGAACCAAGACCTAAACCCAGGCATTTTAGCTCCAGAGTTAATGCTGTGATGTATTTTTCTCTAGGTCTTCACATTTTTTATTATCTAGAGTGGAATAGTAATTCATTGGCAAGCCTCCTTATCCGACAGTCTCTCTGGTTTCAAAGTACCAAAGGGAAAAATAATCACAGCCCATGAAGGATATCTGGCCATGCCCCATGGAAAGCTTTCAGGGGCTCCCTGCTGCCCTTGGTGTGACTTCTGACACTCTGTGGGCTCTGACTCCTGCCTTTGCCCCAAGCCGGAGCCCACAACTCCCTCCTCTACATTCATCCAGCTGCATTTGTTCTGCTGAAAACCACACAGCCATCGCTCACGTCTCCCTGCCTTCCCACAGGGCACACCGTCCCACCTCTCCCCTGCTGCTACACAAGCCACATCCTTCACTGCTTCTGGGGAGTCTTGTGGGCAACTTCACACCAGTCAGGCACCCTAGCCCAGCAGCCCCCCAACCCTCAACCCATGAATCCCCCTGACCCAGCACCTGGGTCTACCCTCCTGTCTCCCTCTCCCACTGGACTATGATTCCTGCAAGTGTAGAAACAGGTGATTTGTCTTTATATTCCCAGCAATTAGCACAGCACCTGGCACCTACTAAATTGAGTGAACACAAGCCCCCCAAAGAATCTAGCAACGTTTTCAGTTATGCACTGCAACTGTCTCCACTAGACAGTCCCAGAGCACAGAGCCAGACAAAAGTCACTGGAAGGGGCCCAGGAGAGATGCTGTTTTAGTCCAATACCTTCAATAAAGAGGCTTAAAAAACGACTTTGGAGAAAAGAATCAACTCGTTTCAACTAGTCAGGGGCAGGTGGTGGGAGCATAGTGGGGTCATGTTTCCAGGTGTCTGAGACCCCCTCCCCCTGCCAGACTCTCAAAGGCATCTTATTAGTGTCTTATTGCTGCTGTGACAAATTATCATAAGCTTAGCTTAAAAGTAACATACATTTATTATCTTACTGTTCCAGAGATGGAAAGTCCAAGAATGGCTCTTTCCAGGCTAAAGTTATTAACAGAGCTGGGTTCCTTCTGGAGGCTGTAGGGGAGAACTTGTTCCCCTTTCCAGTTTCTAGAAATCACTGCAACCCTTGACTTGTGACCCCTTCCTTCTTCAGAACCAGCAGGGTCACCTCTTCTGTCCACATCCCTTCCTGCCTCTCTCTTTCCCTTAGAAGGACCCTGATGACAACCTCTCAGGGCCTGAGAGTAAGGGAGGAGGGGTGGCCCAAAGGGAATTCTGGGTGTTGTTACCTGAAGAAGGATGAATGGGCTTGGGTGGCCCCAAAACAAGGAATTTCCATTTCAATATGCTGAGAGAGAGAGAGAGAGAACCAGATGAAAGGCTGGTGGAGTTAGAGATGAAAGAGGTCACCAGTGAGAGGTATTGTCCCTCTGTTGACTCCCTGTGCCAGGAAGTTCTTGTCCCCCTTTTATATCAAAGGTAATTCTTAGCTCTATCCTGCTCACTATCTCTCACTGAGAGGGAGCCAGCCCTGGTATGTTCCTTTGTGATGTTCTGGACTGTAGACTTGTTCCAGTGCAGTCACAGGAACATACTTCCTGCCATCTTGTTTCAAAATAATAAGCTAGGGGTGCCTGGGTGGCTCAGTCAGTTAAGCAAATGCCTTCAGCTCAGGTCATGATCCCAGGGTCCTAGGACTGAGTCCCACATGGGGCTCCCTGCTCAGCGGGGAGACTGCTTCTCCCTCCACCTGCTGCTCCCCTTGCTTGTGCTCTTTCTCACTCTCTCTGACAAATAAATAAATAAAATCTTAAATAATCCTAATAATAACAACAACATTAACAAGCTACCCCACATGTTGAAGTTGATGTGCCAAACCTCATCAGAGTCACTGACTTCTTCCAAAAGTATCATAACGGGCATGGACACCTATCAACTTCCTGAGTAACAGAGATACCATGTCACTCAGTTTACTGCAGCAAATATATTGCACGGAATCGTTTTGGAAATGTAAACACACCATGCAAATAGCAAGCATAGTTAATGCTGTGTTAAAGGCATCATCCTGGGCCCTGCCCACCTGCTCACCCCTTTAAGGGAGCAATTCTCTCTCCTGTGAGAGCACCCTTACATCAAAGGCAGACCCTTCACATCCTGTTCATAACCTCAGAACTGCCCGCTCCACCCACGCCACATCCCAACCTGCTCCAGTCTCAAGCCCTCCTGATCTCATGGCACTTTCTCTCCTCCCTCCTCTGACTTGAGACCTTCCTGATTAGGATGTTGCCTCCATCCTGCACTGTGAAGACTACTCTTGACTACCCTCAGGAGTGTCAGTCTACATGAAGCAGGGCCTCCGCCTGGTCCAGAATGCTTAAACACTCCTTTCAAGATGCTTTAGTGCTCCTGTCCTCCTGATCTCTATAAAAGAAAGGGGACAACTGGGGACTCCTAAGCCATGGCCTCTAAGGAAACTACACTTTTCAGGGTGCTCATGATGTCAAGCGGTGGGAAAGGGTGATGAAATACTGTAAGCCCCTAGAAAGACCCCCTGGACTGTGAGACTCATATACCTATCAGATAGATAGTAGAGAGAGACAGTGAGACAATGAGAGAACCCAGTTAGTAATAAAAAAAAGAACTATTATTATTTTATTATTATAATTATTACTGATGAAACTCAAGGGGACATAAATTCTGTTTTCCTTCCATTTTGTCACCACACAGCACCCCTCAAGTCACCCACAGCTACCCAAGCCCATGTTCCTCCCAGACCACCAGGGAACTATTTTCCCTATAGCGCTCTTTAAAAGAATCACCCCTCAGAGCTCAGCTCTCCATAGAAACCCAGAGAATAAATAGAAGCAGCAGGTTTTCAGTGGTTTCCACTCTGACTGTCTCGATTAAATTAAATCCCACAAAACTCTTCCACTAGCATGTGGGTGGAGAAGCCAAAGATGTCTCGGCGACCCTTGTTCCACAGTTCACATAGACCTTCCAATTATTTTCAGCTAATATCTCATCTCCTTGCCTGGTATTGTTACAAGGAACCCACAGCAATGTCTGTATGAGGAGATGTGGTTAGGACAAATCTTCTGTAACCTTAACATCTCTTTCAAGGGCTGAAATTATAAATATGTTTTTCCAAATCACGAAATCCTTTATCAAGTACTTGTCTTTTCCTCCTTATGGGCTCTCTCTCTCCAATAAATAGCTTCCCTCTGTTCACAGATTCTTGAACTTACAGAACAGTAAGTGGTAAAAGAATAGAAATGGGATCCTATGTCTCAGTTCAGATGAGAATGGGCCAGATAAACCATGTATATTAAAAGCCCACAAGTCAATGTGCCATGGATAGGATTCCCAAACCATTCCCCATGAGGGCTTTCTTCAAGAACAGGAATGCAGACAGCAAACTGTCTTGTTCCCACTCAGATATAGCCAGGTGGCATCGCTAAGGTATGGCTTGGCTGGCTGCCAGGGAGAGAGATTTAACTGCAGTGAGATGAAGACTGCAAGGAACAAGAAGGAAAACCCTATTGTTGGCATCTGGGGGAGCTATGGGGAGGAAAAGACAAGGATGTTCCTGGTCCTAGCTGGGGCAAGGGAAGTGGCTGTGCATTAGGATCAACCTTGAATATGAAACAGAAAAACCTATCTGTATCAAGGAAAATGCAGCATTTTTAAAAGAATGAATCAGATCTACGTAAACCAACATGGATACATCTCCAAAACACATCATTAAAAGAAAAAAGCCAGTGACAGTGTATCTACTTATCTACAGTATTCCATGCCTGCAAAAGACACACATTAATTTGACTCCAAAAGCAAAGGCAACAAAAGCAAAAATAAATAAGGGAGATTACATTAGACTAAAAAGTTTGTACACAGCAAAGGAAACTGTCAACAAAATGAAAAGGCAACCTACAGAATAAAAGAAAATATTTGAAAATCATATATCTGATAAGAGGTTAATATCCAAAATGTATAAAGAACCCATACAACCCAACAGGAAAAAAATCCAATTTAAAAATAGAGGAACTGAGTAGACATCTTTCCAAAGAAGGCATACAAATGGCCAACAGGTACAGGGAAAGGTGCTCAACATCATCAGCTGATCATCAGGGAAATGCAAGTCAAAACCACAAGGAGACACCACCCAACCCCTGTTAGAATGACTCTCAGTGTTGGTGACAATGTGGACAGAAGGGAACCCTCGTGTGTTGTGGATAGGAATAGAAACTGTGCAGCCACTATGGGAAACAGCATGGAGCTTCCTCAAAAAATTAAAAATAGAACTACTGTATGTGCTAGCAATTCCACTTCTGAATATATATCCAAAGGAAGTGAAATCAAAGAGATATCTGTATCTCCACCTTCGTTGCAGCATTATTTACAAGAGCCAAGACACAGAAACAACCTAAGTGTCCATCAAGGGATAATGGTTAAAAGCAGGATATCCTGCCATTTGTGACAAAATGAACAGATCTTAAAGGCATTATACAAAGTGAAATAAATAGGACAGAGAGAAATAAATAATATTATTATCTCACCTATATGAGGCATCTAAAAAACCAAGCTCATAGAAATAGAGAACAGACTGATAGCTGCCAGAGGTAGGAGGTGGAGGATGGAAGAAATAGGTGGAGTTGATCCAAAGATACAAATTTCCAGATAAATAAGTCCTGGGGAAGTAATGTACAGCATAACAATTATAGTTAACACTACTGTTACAGGTAACAATACTGTGAGGCATATTTGAAAGTTGCTAAGAAAGTAGATCATCAAAGTTCTAACCACAAGAAAAAAAATCATAATTGGGAGGTGATAAATGTTAACTAAGTTTATGGTGGTGATCATTTTACAATATATACATATACCAAATCATTATGTTTTACAATTTATGCTAACACAATGTCATAGATCAATTGTATCTCAATAAAATGGTGGGGGGTATTTAATAAAGGAAGAAAATCTCTTACATCAACCATAAAAAACATAGGCATATACAAAATAAAACTATGTATTTCCATAGAAATATATCTACATGCATGCATAGAAGAAGGTCTGAAAGGTTAGACACCAAAGTATTAATCATAGATGCATCTGGGGAGAAGACTGGCCTTGAGGGGGAGGAGGGAAAAAGAGAACTCAGATCCCACCACTTGGGAACTTCTGCATTTGGCTCATTCTGATTTGCCCCCATTCTGTCCATGGGAAGTCTCCAACCTTTTCCATAAACATTGAACATAAGTAAAGATGATGTCCTGTGCTCCTTCATGCACACGTGTGTAAACATGCGTCATGCTAGTTGGTGATTCTCAAATGCCAGCATCATTCTAAAGTATTATATTATTTAACCTAGACACTGAGCTTGAGTCAGACTTTCAAGTTCTATCAACATGGAATCACTTTACTGCCTACATCTTCCAAAGACCTTTACTCCCCACCCTACCCAATTCCCCCCCCTCCACCACCATCAGCCAAGGGAGTCCATGCTGGGTGCCTTTTTCCAAACTGGAACTGGCCAAGGGAGCCCTAAGTGAGTGCTCAGTGCTCACCTGTATGCCTGTTTCCATGGTCATCAGCACATCTCTGCATCCTGGCTACCTCTACTGTGGTCAGGTCGTCCTCAACTTCCACCAGGATTATCTCAAGAGACTCCTGACTCATCTCCCTGCTTTTATCTAATCTAACCTACACTCAACTCTAGGACTCTAGGGCGATCATCTAAACCACAGATGCAGCAACATCACCACTCGAAACTCTTCAGTGTCGTATCTCCTGGAGTGGCAGTTCTAAGGTTGGTATACACTAGAATCACCTGGGAGCTTCTCCAAAGCACAGATTTCTGGGTGCCTCTTCCAAAGCTTCCACTCCAGCAGATCCTGGTTTTTAATCAGCACCTAAGGCCTATGATTTTGGTGCTGAGAGTATGGGGATCAAACTTGGAAAAAACAACAACAACAATACTCACCGTAGGCTAAGGATAGCCCTAGTGCCTTGGGATGGTAATCAGATCCCTCATAACCTGATTCTTACCTCTCTCACCTCACATATTTCCTGCTACCAACATAGACACGCTTCTTGCCTCCCATTCACTGTTTCGCCCCTTGGGGTTGTTGTTCTCAACTGTGCCCATAATGCCCTTTATCCTCACCTGCCAACACGTTTCATCTGGCTGACGCTCACACATCCTTCAAAGCCCCATTCAGGCATCACCTCTCCCAGGAACACTTCCTCAACACTCCCACATTCTGTGACAAGCCCCCATCTTGTCCTCTGAATGCCTGAGCTTTATCAGACAAGCTGTCCATTTCCTAGATTTTCTAGATATCCTGGATTTTGAGTTCTTTGCAGGATGGCCATGTCTTATTCATCCTCCCAAATCTCCCCAGAAATGACACAAAACCTGGCACCTGTAGGCAGTTCCTCTGGTACACTGGAGATGCTTCCATTGCTACACTGGAGTCATTACACGGGGCTCTCAAGGTATTTCCACTGGGACTCTGTAGGGTGTTTGCCAATGGCTGGAAAAGCCACACCAAGGCTTTAGTTGCTACCTCTCTGAATCCACAAGAGTGGTCAAGCAGTAATGTACACGACCCCACTCCTGCTTCAACCAGGGGATGGTGCTGCTCAGCCTCAGGTCTGATGTGTTTTCCAACCCCATGGAAACAAACAAAGTCTGTGACTCAATACTTTCTGACAGCAGTTTGGTTCAAAAATTTCAATATCCAAGATGGCATCCAGCAAGCTCATGCCATCTGCTCTACAACTGAAAAAGAGGATTGTGTCCCATCCCCTGTGTCCCCAGCAGAGTGGACAGCTTCATACTATGTGCAGCCCTTATTCATCCCCCAGCCTCTCTGTGCCACTCTGTCACCCCTTCAGCATATCCTCTCTACCAAATGATGTTTGAATTCTGGTAAGTTCTCATAAGTCCCTACTCACTCCGGGGCAAAAGTAAAGAACAAAGCCTTCCCTCCCTCCACGCTTACTTGCAACATGAGTCTAGAGGTCTTCAATAAGTGACTCCATGATGTTCATCTCATTCCTGGAGGATTTGTGCTAACCAGTCACAACTCTGTTCAACTCCAGATCACAATTCTTTAATTTGCTGTTATGCACTGGCCATCTCTATTTTTCAAACTGAGGTTACAGTATCTTACAACTTTTCAAAAAAAACAAATTTACTTATTAAAATTAAAACTCTGATGGGTTCTCATCACCTCCAGCAGGATTTTCTAAAGTAACAGGTCTTGATGTGAAAAAAGAGAAGTTGATGATCAAACAAATTTTTGAAATATTTGATTAAACAAAGTTAAACAGATCTCTTTGCTGTGGAACTTCTTGGGGCCTTTAAATTATGAATGTTTACAATGAATTTTCAACTGAGGACTAGAGCATGTGATGATACCCAAAGTCATTTGATCTCTTAACTGTTTGCAGGACATGTCAAGGGACAGAACACTTGTTTAGAATCTCTGTCCTACAGGAAAAGGGAACAAAACCTAGGAAGGTTTACGTAGCCTGGCTCGGCCCAACTTTCAGACTCATTTCTTTCATTCCATCTTCCTGATCTGCATCAGTTTCCTGCTGTGACTATAACAGATGACCACAACCTTGGTGGCCTCAAGAATGCAAATTTATTAGCTTTCAGTTCTAGAAGTTACTATTTCGACACAGGTGTCATGGGAGAAAAAGCAAGGTGTAAGCAGGACTGTGTTCATTTCTGGAGACTTTAGGGGAGAATCCACTTCCTTCAGCTTCTAGAGAGCACCCACCTTCCTTGGTTCAGGGCTCCTTTCTCCGTCCTCCTTATGTTGCATCATTTTGACTCCCTCTCCTATCTCAGCTTTTAAGAACACTTATAATTACACCAAGACCACCCTGGGGAATCCAGGATCATCTCCCCACTTTAAGGCCAGCTGATTAGCAGCCTTAATTCCACTGACAACTTTAACTCCCTGTCACCATGTAAGGTAACACACTCACTGATACCAGAGATCAGGACGTGGGCATTGGGCAATAGGAAAGCCACATTTACCCTACTGCACCATACTTTCCATTTCCCCTGCTGCTCTCCCATGGTGCCTGCTACACTTTTTGCCAAAGCTACCTGTTGTCCTCAGAGAAAAAGAAAATTTATCTTGTACCTCTCATTTCCTCAGCCTCCGATGCCCATCCCCACCCTCAATAATGCCTTCTCTAAAAAGCATTCCTCCTAATCCACTGGAGCCCTATTCCAATCTCACTTCTTCTGGGAATGCCTCCCAGAATTTCCCAGGTACAACTAGATACTCTGTTCCTAAGGTATTTCATACATGTCACCAAGGTAACACTCACCACATAGTCATAATAATATAACGGCTAATACTACCTGAGAGCTTACCAATGTGGCCAGTACCAGGCTATGGGCTCCCTCTGCCACACTGTCTCATTCATGCCTCACAACAACCCTCTCAGGGAGGCGCTACTGGCCATCCATTCCCTCCTTCAGTCTGGGCTGTGGGCACTCACAAGTCAGAACCATATACGCCTTACTCATCTTTACACCATCCATACCTCCCTCAAGGGGTAGCACGCAATTCGGGCTTGGTTCATTTGGATCAATTTAACTGCACTGTCAGTTCTTTGAGCCAAAAGGAGCCGTTGGCTACCCTATTAAGAGATGGAAACCAAGCTTTTCCAAAGGTTAAATTGAAGGCGTACAACACCTGATTTGTCTCAAGTCTCGGGGTCAGGAGCAAACGCATCTGAGCTTGACACATGATGGATCACAATGGAGCCCAGCTGTTTGAAGATCGCCATGCAAAGCCCACAATGACCGGGGGGAACAGCTTGCAAAACAAGTGCTGTGTCAGGAACGGATTCAGCTGCAGCATCGGCAAACAGCACTGGAGTGTCCCACTGGTCATGTGCTCCTTCTAAAAGAATGAGCCATCCATCACTGATCGATGACTCAGTTCTTCAACCAACCGGAATACATATTTGTTGAACATACCCCATTATGGGTCCGTATGAAATTAATTCACCAGTATATATTAACGTATTGAATGGTAACATTTCTTCATACAATAAATAGTTGCTGAGGACACACCATGTTCAGGCATAGAAGATGAAGAAAGATGAAGTAGGCTCCTGCCTACTTGTGGTCCCAGAGGAGTGAGAAACGGGAAAATGAATCCGTAAAGTGCACTGTGATGTTACAATGAAGTGCTTGGACATTTGCCTTTTCCTACAAGGTTCAGTTTCCTCATCTCTGAATTGAGGAGAATAATAGTACTTACTTCATAGAGTTTGTGTAGGGGCCACAAGGGTTAAAGTATGTAAAGAGCTCAGACCAGGGCCTGGCACATAGAAAAATCTGATCAAGTGTTAACAATAGACAAACCACTGTGGAAGCAGAGAAATGGACATGGGCGTGTGTGGGAGGTGAAGTCAGGCTCAAGAGAGGTGAAGTCAGGCTAGGCCTGGAAGAATAAGGAGATGCCCACATGCCCAGAAGAGAGGGTGATGGGACAAAGACACACAGATTTAAATGATAGAGATAACGCTATTTGATCATCAAATCCATTTCTTCCCCCTCTTGGGCACACAGCTAAACTACATTTCCCAGTGTCCCTCGCAGTTAACTGGCATCACATAATTGAGCCCTAACTAATGAATGTGGGGCAAGATCTGGCTCCCAACACTTCCTGAGTACACTCCTCCATGCACTTTCATCCTCTCCTCTGCTGGCTGGATGACTCTGGGATGAGCTTGCAGATACTTTGAGAGATGGAAGGAGCCTGGATCCCTGAGTCATTACATGGAGGACAGCCGCCCAGGAACATCACATTAGACTTTGCATAGGTGATATATTAAGTTTTACTGCATTAAGACACTGAGATTTCAGGGTTTGTTTGTTGCCTCTGCAGAGTCTAGCATTACTTACCCTGACTAATATGGTACAAAACCTCAAGTTGGGCTTGAACTATAATTAGAAATTGTTCACCGAAATTTAGATTTGTGGGGAAAAAAAGACTAGAAAGATAAAGAGGGATCAATTTGCAAAGGAGCCTAAATGCCTCACTAAGGACTGAGGAGTTATAGGCAAATTACCAGGAAATTATTAGAAGGTTTTAACCAAATGAAGAGCAGAACCAAACAGGTGCTTCCAAAAGAGCACCGGGAAAACAAGAAGGAAGAAGAACCTGGGTGGAGGTAAGGCTAGAAGGGGAAATTCAGTTATTAAAGACCATTTGCTATGAGACCTTGAAAACAACGACTGTATCGTGCTCAGCATTCTATCCCAGGGCTTAGCTCAATACATGGCACACAGCAGACACTCAGTACAACTGGATGGATGGATGGATGGATGGATGGACAGGCAGATGTTGTTACAATAATCCTTGTGAGAGATGATGAGGCCCTAGGTTTGTGGCAGTAGAGATGGAAAGGAAGGGACAGATTGAAGATATATTTAAGGAGTCAGAGCAGACAGGGCTTGGGGACCAATTGGCTATAGAGGATGATAGATTTCCAAGAAACATCAAGTTCGGGGTCCTAAAGCCAGAGCCCAGAGGCAGGGAAGACAAATAGTAGGCACGAGCCCTGTCACCAGCCAGACTTGCAGAAGGACCATCTCGAGACCTGGCCTTTTGCCAGACATTCAACACATATTTTCTCATAATCTCTGCAAACAGCTTCACATCCCCTGCAGAGACAAAGGAATTAAAGGGAGCAGATTTATCGATTTCCTAATATTTCCTGGCTCATCTTTTGGGGCTATTGCTAGGTCTGCTGAAGGTCTATATTCTCCCTTCACTCCCCTCCCTCCTTTCCCTGGAAGCTAGTGTTTTCTCCCAAATGCTTCTCTTCTTCAACCTTTTGAGGGTTTCCTGACTTTCCTGAGTCTGTGATTCCCCGCTCCGAAATTCCTCCCACCTAAGAGAGCAATGACCTTCTATACCATGAATAGGCAAACCTTCTCTACAGAGGGCCAGAGAGTAGAAATTATATGTCTTATGGGCCATTCAAGCTCAATTCTGCTGTTTAGACATAGACAATATGGAAATGAATGAACATGACCGTTTTCCAGGAAACTTTACTTAAATAAGCAATGGGCCTGATTTGGCCCTGGTGCAGTAGTGGTGGCCAACTCCCTTGCCGTCAAGAAGTAGAACTTATTCTCCCTTCAGTCACCTTTGCTTATCTCCACAGAGGCTATTAGTCTGGGGAGCAAATACAGCACTCAGAATAACACCCATTAAAATTCTTAAAAACTAGGAGTGCCTGGGTGTCTCAGTCAGCTAAGCATCTGACTCATGATCTCAGGAGCGTGAATTCAAGCCCCACGTTGGACTCCATGCTGGGCATGGAGCCTACTTAAATTCATAAATAAATAATAAAAATAATAATAATAGGGGCGCCTGGGTGGCTGAGTTGGTTAAGCATCTGCCTTTGGCTCAGGTCATGATCCCAGGGTCCTGGGATCAAGCCCTGCTCAGTGGGGAGTCTGCATCTCCCTCTGCCTCACCCCTCCATTCATGTGCTTTCTCTCTTTCTCTTTCTCACTCACTCTGTCTGAAATAAATAAATAAAATCTTTAAAAATAATAATAATAATAATAGTAAATGACAAAATAAAAAACACTGGATTCAAACTGGATTTGAATTCCCAGCTCAAATCCTACCACCCCTGTGATCTTGGGGGCATTGCTTAACCTCAATGTTCCTCCCCTGTAAATTAGTGACTGGATGACGTCGGCCTTAAAGACGGTTGGAGGAGCATAAAATAATGTATACGTGTTAACATATGTGCCAGGCACATAGTAATGGCTTGGTAGCCATGAGCTATTTTATTATTATAATTATTACCACCATCATCATCATTTTGATTATTACTTCCTCTACGGTCTTCTTATTTATTATTCTTACTGTTATTGTCATGAACAGAGGTGAAGGGACACCTCAGAGCCAACTATACCAGGAAAAACCTGGGCCTTGATAAATTTCATCTCACCGGAGCCCGTAACAACTCCATTATCACAGCCGTAAACCACTGGGGGCACCTTCAGCACGCTGGCTGATATAATGCCGTACCCTGGGTGACAGAGGCCAGCCCATAAATAAATCAGACCAAGCTTCAGAGCTAGGGTGTTCCGACGCCTAAAATTTAGTGGTATGCTTCTCCTCGCGGCTAACATCATGCTCCCCATCAGGGGGACCCAAGTTGTCCGTCACCGCTGACTGATCTAATGGAGAAGGGATGGGTGAAGGACCATGGTAGAAATAAGGGAGGACATGAGCAGAGGGGAGGGGGCACGATGGTGATGGTGCTGGATGGGTCTATGGATGGACAGACCAAAGACAACCACCACTGCCGCCTTTCAAGGGTTCAGACCTACTGCTGTTCATTGGCCATTGGAAATTAATAGAAACTGACCAGGATGCAGCATGCAGGGGGCTGACCTAGAGCGTAACTTTGTAGCCAGAATGAGGGATCCAACAGTAGGCTAAGGAGTCCATTGTTACTTTGGCATACCTTCCCCCAAGGTATCATGAAAAAGGAAAAAACAGATTTGTTCTCATTGGTCCAGGCCAGCCACCCCTGGGTGAGGGGGAAAGAGGCTGAAATGCGGAAGAGAAGCCGGGAACAAAATGTCAGACAGGCAACCTGTACCCGCCCGTCACATTCCCACTTTGCTCAGAGATCAATTACATAACAAGTTTATATGCTCTAAAGTCAATCACGACATCAATTCCAAAATGAGATTTATTTCCTCTCCTGAGTCGAAAGTCGCATATTGACACGCGTCTGCTTCTTGGCGCCCTTTTGTAAATTAATGCCTCTTTCCATCAGGGTCTGCATGGTGATGAGAGCAGGTGTTTGTCAGCTGGAGAGTCAGGCTCCAGCTGGCTGCTTTGAAATTCAACTCCTCCCTGGTGAAGGCTGAAGAGCAGAGCCCCAGGTCCAGCCCAGGGAAAGGCGCTCTCCCTGTGCCTTCCCTGCTCCCTCATGCCTACACTCACCCCTTCCTGAGCACAGGTCCTTGGTAAGGCAAAGAAAGAGGCACTTGGCTAGGATAATGATGCCCATGGTTTGCCCCTAAGAGGCTATCTCTGATGGCAAAACACATATCTTCGGTCTTATGGAGGCTCTACTCTGATGACTCAGCAGAACCTGGAGGACCAGGCTGGGACTGTAATGAGGATCAAGTGTGAGAGGATGGAGTCAGGGCTCTGTGGGGAGAATCGAGAGGCTGAAAAGACCGGGAGGATCCCAGAACGGAAGCGGAGAAGAAGGGGGACAGTCAGAGAGAGAAGAGCCTTCCAGGGAGTTGGCAACTGAGAAGCCAAAGCAGCAGCAAAGAAACAGCTTTACCCATCAGTGTGTTCTTTGTAGTTGGCTGTGGGTAAGAATTTTCTTCTGGCAAAAGTCTGTGTCACACACCCCTGCAGATGTCATGGATATTAGCAAGGACTCTCTCCTGGGCTGACGTTCTGCCTGCCTTTCTCTGACAGCCTACTGAGATCCCAAGAAGGACATCATTATAATAATAGCAATTGGGATTATAATAACAGCAAACGGGGACTTAACACCTACTGTGTGTTGGGTGCTGGTCTAAGCACCTGACAAATATTAGCTCATCGACTCCTCTCAACAGCCCTCTGAGGGGCACAGTTCTTAACCTCATTTTACTAATGAGGAAACTGGAGAGCAGAGAGGTTAAGAAATTTACCCAAAGCCACACAGCTGGACAGGAGGTCAGGCTTAAATTCAAACCCAAGCATTCTGGCTCCAAGGAAAGACCATGGGCCAAGATAAAGCTGAGGACCAGAGCTTGTGGCCATGTCAAGGGGGTTGGCCCCAGGAGACAAAATGAAAGGGAGAGGTCAATGGCAAAAGTGAGTAGTGAGTAAAGACTTGAGTGATTGCCTAGAACATTCTCTGGCATTCAGGACTTCGTGTAAAGGAGTATGGGGCTCCATCCATCCATATGGATGATTATACCTGGCTGGGGAGGCCGGGAGGTGTAGACAGACTGAGTGAGCAGCACCCATTACATCAGGGAAGGGGATCCTGACAAGTTCCCACCTTCCCATCCGCTGTTCCTGCATGTGACCTTTTCCCCTTTTCTGACCCTTTCACCATATTAAAAAGGAGGAGTTCTTCAGTTAGGTAACAAATATGAATTGAGAGCCTCCCATAAGCTAGAAACCATCCTAGGGCCCAGGGTACATGGCAGGGAATGAGACAGAGCCCTGCCCTTAATGTGCTTGCTTTCAAATGCACCCAGGGAATAAATTTTGAGCCAGAAATGGAGTGAGTGAATGGGATGAGCACATCCAAAAGATTGCTTTGAAAACAGAAGTCCAAATATACTCTGGGAACAAAGAACATGTTTTTTACAGCCCTTCTGTGCCAGTCTGTAGGGAATGTTGGTGCTGAGGAAACCAATGCTATAAATTTTTGTCAAACATCAGGGAATTTTCTTGCATGTGATACCCTAAGTCTTTTAAGGTTAAGCTAAACACCAAAAAGTTCTTCCAATAAACTGGTCATAATGAGTCATTTCTATCACATTTCATGAGTTCCATACATTTTTTTATTTTTTTTTAAGTAGGCTCCACACTTGGTGGGGCCTGAACTCACGACCCTAAGATCAAGACCTGAGCTGAGATCAAGAGGTGGATGCTTAACTGACTGAGTCACCCAGGCACCCCAAGGGCCATACATTTTAAAGATTTTATTTACTTGAGAGAAAGAGAGAGAGCATGTGCTTGAGCAGGGGGAGAGGCAGAGGGAGAGGGAGAAACAGGCTCCCTGGGGCTTGATCCCCAGATCCTAGGATCATGACCTGAGCCAGTGGCAAATGCTTACTGACTGAGCCACCCAGGTGCCCAGTGCCATACATTTTTAAAGTGATAACATTTTAACATACATTACAAATTATGGTGTCTTCTCCAAATGATATCTAAAGTTCACAGGACAGCATTTATGTGAGTGGGTGTGTGTGTGTGTGTGTGTGTGTGTGTGAGAGAGAGAGAGAGAGAGAGAGAGAGAAAGAGAGAGATCTGTTCCTTTATATTGTCAACAAGAGGGGGTACCTGGGTGGCTCAGTGGTTTAAAGCCTCTGCCTTCAGCTCAGGTCATGATCTCAGGGTCCTGGGATCCAGCCCCGCATCAGGCTCTCTGCTCAGCAGGGAGCCTGCTTCCCCCCCTCTCTCTCTGCCTGACTCTCTGCCTGACTCTCTGCCTAGTTGTGATCTCTCTCTCTCTCTGTCAAATGAATAAATAAAATCTTTAAAAATAAAGAAATAAAATAAAAAATAAATATATTGTCAACAAGCAATTACTGAGTGCCTGCTCCATGCTGGGCCCTTGCCGTGCAAAGGTGGAAAAGACAAAGGCTTTGCTCTCCAGGGTCTGTGGTATAGTGGGGACGCGGATGACAAGAAGACAGTTGCCATCCAGCATAAAACATAGCACAGAGTGGACAAGCACCCAGGACCAAGGAGGACCCGGACTCGAGGGCTCAGACTGCAGGAAAGACTGACATCTGGGATCTGTAGGATTGCAGAGGGCCATGCATTCAAATACCCAGATAAATACCATGCCATCATTTCTGGAAAGAATACTCAAGTTTCAGGAAAATCTAGTTTTGAATCCTAGCTGACCTGTTTGTTGGTTGTTGTTGGGCAGATTCCTTCATTTACCTGGGCCTTGGCTTCCCAGTTTATGAGAGGAGCACAGGAATACCTACTTTGCAGGCTCAGGTTAAGGATCGTTTATAAATTGCCTAGCACCATGCCTGGCACATACCACGTGCTTTATAAATGCAAACCATCATTCTTATGCTAGTGAGAAGCCAGTAAACATTCATCCCTTTCGGTGGAGCAGAGGTAACCCTGAGCTGAGAGGCATGGGGGTGGTCGGGGAATATAAAGTAAAAACATTGCCATATTTCCTCATTAAAACCTGGCTTCACTTTGGAAACAGGGAGATTTTTCCTTCCTCCTTTCCCATACGTGGTGATTAACTAACCTACTCCGAAGTGGGAGAAATCCACTTTTCCCTCCAATAAATAATAAGGTGAAATTTTCCTACATGCTCCAGGCCACCCGGGTCTCATCTTTGTGAGCCAGCAGGAAACCTCTCCTGAGAGCCGAGGGTGACTGTAATTGAATCATTTGGCTTGAAATTGGGGAAGGCACTGTAATAAATCAGACCTACTCCTGCCTCCTCAAAGAAGCAGGCACCTAAGAGACCCGGATGCCAGATCTGGATGGGAGGGCCCGGCCCCTGGGGCCCCGGGGAGGTCATGTGTACTTCTGTACGAGATGGCAAATATCCGCTTCCTGGCAATGCTGGAAGGGAGAACGCTAAGAGGCCATCCCACCCATTTTCTGGCTCCAGGTAGCCTGCATTCACCTGCTGCACACAGATGGAGCTTTAGATGTGATCAACGATGTGTTTAGGAAAGAAGATTCCTTGGGCAGCAAAATCAGATAGTGGGAAACTTGCCACAGCAGTTCTGAGTCTGATAGGCTTGAAACCAAAGCTCTATTCCATCTCTTACGAGCTGTGTGTCCTTGAGAAAGTTACTCAACCACACTGAGCCCCTTTGTTTGTAAAAATGAGAAATATAAGAATACTTCCATATCAGTATCTATTTGCTGCTACAATAAACTGCCACAAATTTAGTGGCTTCAAGCAACATATAGATTTATTCTCTCGAAGTTCTGGAGGTCAGAGATCTGAACTCTGATTTGCTAGGCTAAAGTCAAGGGGGTCCAGGTGGATTAAATCCCAGGTGAATTAAAGACCTAAATGTGAGATCAGAAACCATAAAAATCCTAGAAGAAGGCACAGGCAGTAACTTCCCTGACATCAGCTGTAACAACATTTTTCTAGAGATATCTTCTGAGGCAAGGGAAATAAAAACAAAGATAAACTATTAGGATTACATCAAAATAAAAAGCTTCTGCACAGCAAAGGAAACAACCAATAAAACTAAAAGGCAACCCACTGAATGGGAAACGCTATTTGCAAATGACATATCCAATAAAGGGTTAGTATCCAAAATATATAAAGAACCTATCAAACTCAACACCCAAAAAGTAAATAATCCAATTTAAAGATGGGCAGAAGACATGAATAGCTATTTCTCCAAAGAAGACATCCAGATGGCCAAGAGACACATGAAAAGATGCTCAACATCACTCAGCATCAGGGAAATACAAATCAAAACTACAATGAGATACCACCTCACATCTCTCAGAATGGCTGAAATCAACAGCACAAAAACAAGGGTTGGCAAGGAAGTGGAGAAAAAGGAACCTCATGCACTGTTGGGGGGAATGCGAGCCAGTGGAGCCACTGTAGAAAACAGCATGGAGGTTCCTCAAAAAGTTAAAAATAGAGCTACCCTACCATCCAGTAATTGCACCACTGGGTATTTGCCCAAAAGTACAAAAACACAATGCAAAGGAATACATGTGCCGCTCTGTTTATTGCAGCATTATTTACAATAGCCAAATAGTGAAAGCAGCCCAAGCGTCCACTGACAGATGAATGAATAAAGATGTGGTATGTATATATACAATGGGAATTATCCCACCACAAAAAGAATGAGATCTTGCCATTTACAACAACATGGATGGAGCTAGAGAGTGTGAGGCTAAGTGAAAAAGTCAGCCAGAGAAAGAGAAAGACAAATACCATACGATTTCATTCTTATGTGGACTTTAAGAAGCAAAACAAATGAGCAAAGTGAGAGAGAGAGAGAGAGAGAGAGAGAGAAGCCAAGGAATAGACTCTTAACGGCAGAGAACAATCCTATGGTACCAGAGGGGAGGGGGGTGGGGAGAGGGGGGAACTCGGAGATGGGGATTAAAGAGCACACTTATCCTGATGAGCACTGTCATGTATGGAAGTGTGGAACCACTATATTGTACACCAGAAACTAATATAACACTGCATGTTAACTCTACTAGAATTAAAATTAAAAAATTAAAGTCGAGGTGGTCGGCAGGACTGGTTCCTTCTGGAGGATCTGAGGGGAGGATCCATTTCCTTGCTTTTCTCAGCTTTTTGTGGCTATCCATATTTCTTGGCTCACGGCCCCTTCCTCCATGGCAGAAACATATCACTCCAACCTCTGCTTCATCACACTGCCTTCCCCTCTGCCTCTGACCTGCCTGTGTCCGTCTTACCAGGACCCTTGTGATTACACTGGGTGCACCTGGACACTGTCGATCTCAAGACTCTTCACTGAATCACATCAGCAAAGTCCCTTTTGCCATATAAAGTTACACATTTTCTGGGGATTAGGATGTAGACATGGATGGGGGACCATTATTCAGCCTACTATGACCAAAAAAAGGACAAAAGAAGTCCTATATGCAAAGCACCTAACATAGTTCCTAGCACCCAAAAGGTCCATGGACAATTCCCAGCCTTCCCTCTTCCCCACTCCCCACAGGACACTCGTCCCCAGAGCGACAATCGCCCGGCATGACCTGTCCTGATCACATGGCATAAATGGGGTACACCAGCTCCAAGACAGACTTTTCTGGCCCGTCTGGAAGCTGCATATCCTCTCACTGAAATGGACTCTCCCTGGCCCTGGGATGAGTCCCCTCTGGCCAGGAGAGGCCATTCTTCTGGTGAGGGGTTGTTTACTTGCAAGCAAGAGAAACCCAGTCGAACTAGATGGAGTCGTTCACTGCAGGAAACAACAGCAGGTGAGCATCCAGGGACAGGAACCTGGGCCACAGGGGGCTAAAGTCAGTCCCCATGGCTCTCCCTCTGGACCACGTGCTCTTGTGGCTTGGCTTCTCCTGGCCTATGTCCCCCCAACCCAAGACCAGCTCTGGGGTCTCTCCCTACACCTTCAGCTGGCCCATGGTTCTGGCCAGTCTCGGCACCAACTCTGGCCCCAACAGCTTTGCAAGTCTTCTTTGCCCAGTACCGTCTCATCCAGCCAGTCTCCACAGCCTTTTGTTCAATTTACCAATAGAAATAATGGATTGACTCGGTGCATCCCAGATGCCTGTCTTAGTTTGGGCTGCTATAGCAAAGCACCATAGACTGGGTGGCTTAGAACAATCGAAAAGTCCTTCTTACAGTTCTGAAAGCTGGAAGCCCAAGATCGGGGTATGGGCATGGTAAGGCTGTGGAAAGAACCCAGTTCCAGGTTGCAGATGGCCAACTACTCATCATATCCTCACATAGCAGAGAGAAAGGAACAAACGCTCTTGTAACCCTCATATGGGCACAGATCCCATTGATGAGGGCTTCTCTCTCAGGGCCTCATCCAACCCCAAATTACCTCCCAAAGGATCTACCTCCTAGTACTATCACTTTGGGGGGTAGGCTTTTCACATATGAATTTGGATAGGGACACAAACACTCAGTCCCTAATAATCTCCCTGAGTTAGGAGCCCACCCACGATTCCATCAGCCATATGTAGTTAAGGGGCCAAGATCACAGGGCCCAAATCTAGGCTCTTAGAAGGAGAGAGAGAGAAGTTTCCAAAAAGCAGTTTCTAGTGGGCTAGACACTTGCTCTAAAGCATCTGTACTTGACAAGCATCCCTCCCTAAAAGGGACACACAACTCTGCTCATATTCAACAGTAATCATTAGTTTTATTAGTGCTCAGAATAGCTGGGAATCATTAATAATAAACTGCCTAATCATTAAGAATGAGAACTCCATGAATTGTTAATCACAAATCCCCACTTCCTCGCCCTACAGCTGACAGCCCGGTAGAGTAAAAGACACCAACAGGGCCCAGAATCTAATGTTGCCAGCTGCTCTGTGCCTGAAAGCAATGCTGTCCATTTCCCCCAAGGATCCATGAAACTCAAAATGTGGATGGGAGTGCCTGATCTCAGGATTCTAGGAATGTCCTTCTATCTTCCTAGACCTAAGACTGTCCTCAGCCGGCAAGACAAGTTACGTAAACCCTGATGCCTGAGCATTCAATGGTTAATGCAAAATTTGTCCATTTAAGGAACTACAGAGCTGAGTCTTGACCTCAAAAAGCCAACAATTAAATGGCAGGCAGGGAAAGAGATAAAATCTGATCAATGAAAGACTTCAGCCACACCCCTGAAATCATGAGGATGGAGTCCGTGCTAATGGTGACACATCACTAAGATCTTGGGAGTCTCATGACCACATGACTATTCTCCCAAAAGAGAGGTGGATATTCTCATGTGAGTAAGCCTCTCTTGCTTCCCCCGGCCCACGGAAATGCAATGGAATAAATGAGAAGTTGCTCCCATCCAGGCCCCTCCAGACCTCATCTGTTTCAAACATACTGGAGACACAGAAGTAGTCTAGGAGACTCGATTGGAACAACCAGGCTCTTGCCATCGGGGAAGAGAGGGGAGACCCTTCTCAGCCTGAGTTGACACGGTTCTGCCTCTGCTGAGTCCAGTGTAATGGAACACAGAGGGAATGAGAGTGGGATGCGTGCTGCGTATGTTTATCAGCCCGTTTCCAATTTTGTGTCTGAAATCAAACAGCCAAGGATCTGTATGCTTTGAATTTTAATCTGTCCCTTTAGGGCAGTCACAGGTTATGAATACAGAGAACAAGTTCTGGGTACAGTGAACCAGGTATGTACATACATTTATCCCTTGTGTGTCCCTTTACCAAGTCCTCAGCACAAAGGTCTTCCTGGCCTTATTTTAACCAAATTCTCATTCCAAAGAGAAAGAAGGAAGAAAGGAAGGAAGGAAGGAAGGAAGGAAGGAAGGAAGGAAGGAAGGAAGGAAGGAAGGAAGATAGAAAGGAAGAAAGAAAGGAAGAAATGGAGGAAGGAAGAAAGAGAGAGAGACATTTTTATTTCCATCCTATAAAGACCATCTGACCATGTCTGAAGGCACACAGACTGCTGATGAAATCTCATTTCCTCTCTCAAACAGTTATCTACTCTGATGTCTCAGCCCCCAGGTGACCATGTTAGGAAAGGACTTTGCTTATCACTGGAAGTTGGCCACCACAGAAGCAAATTCTTCATTTCCAAAACATCTTACCATGGTGGCAAAGGAAAAAAAAAAAAACCTTAAGTACTCATTCTGTGGGGTCTCAAAACTATAATAGAAGTGAAAATAATTACCCAAATATAGACTATTAGACCTTGGTGAGTAGCCATTGATTTTAGATATCTTGAATTTATGTATTCCTTTTAGGTTGCCTCACAGTATGCATTCCAATATCTCTGGTCATGTTCTGAATTCTCATAAGTTATATGCTGCCTATAGATGCAAGAGATGGAGTTCTAAATTCAGAGGGGCTGGGGAAAAACACATTTTCTGAGTAGGAAAAGAGGATGCCATAAACGGATCCTGAAGTTTCCTGTAAATCAAAACACCTGACACTCAACTTGGCCACGAGAAGATCTGACACTCAGCCAGGTCGAAGTCGACGAATTTGGCAAGTATATAATGAATAGTTGATTGGGAGTTAATCCTATTTAACTTGCAAATATGAAAAGGAAAAGAAAATGAGATAAGTTTTTTCAAGGCAAATTGGTTTTATTTTTGCAGAATCAAAGGGCAGTTCTGCTTTCTTTTCCCATTTTAGACTCTATTCAAGATGTCCATTTAAATCTAATCAAAGGCTTCTTCTCATGTGTACTGCATCAGTGTTCCTGAAATTATGGGTGATCAACCACCATACAACTCAGAAAATATCAAGCCAGTGTTGTTATTTTTTTTTTATTTAAGATCTGTTTTTATAAATGGGTTAAACTACTGAGTGAGCCTACAGACTTCATGTCAATTACACTTCTTCTGGGACTGATTACAAAAAAAAAGGACTCGACCTTTTCCAGAGGGAAATCTTCGGCCATGAACCATCTATGCAAACACAATTGCAAAAAAGAACCCTACTTTGCACAAAGCCATGCATCCTTGTATCATTCCCACTTTAAATAGGTCTCAATGCTAAATGGACCCTACAGTCATGGATTCCTTTTTCTCTGCTGCCCTCAAGGACCAAAGTTCCTAGAAGAGGATTCCTAGGAGACTCAACTCTGCAAAGTAGATTGAGAAAGCTTCAACTAGAAGATATTCCCCCCAGGGGATGGGCAATGGGGCATTTTTCTGGCCAGGAGGATAATCTCATTGGAAACTAAGGGAAACAGAGCTGTTCCCAGCAGCCTAATAGTCTAATGATATATCTGACCCGCTCCTTGCTCTGTCTCCACAGCCCCTCTTTAGCCACACGCCCATCTTCTTCAGCTGGAAGAACTGCCCATCTTTTGAGGCCCCGCCCACTGACAATTCCTCTCTCAAGCTGTTTTGGCCTTTTGGCCAGATGAAGATAACTGTGGAGGAGAAAGGTGTTTTTCTATGAGGATGAATGAGAAATGGTCTGAAAATGGCAATGGGGACCCAGAGAAAGACCAATAACCACTCCACACCCCACTGAACAAGATCACTAGGCTTTATCTGCCCTCTGATTTGACCACATGTTCCCAAGGGTCAGGACTATATTCCCAGAACCTTCCACAGAGCCAAAGATGCAATCTACTCTCAGAAAGTTGTTGAATGGAGAGGTGCCTGGGTGGCTCAGTTGGTTGAGCATCCAACTCTTGATCTCTGCTCAGGGCACAATCTTAAGATCATGATCTCAGGATTGCGTTGGGCTTCCCCCTCAGTGGGGAGTCTGCTCAAGATTTTTCTCTCTCTCCCTCTGCCACTAGCTCTCTCCTAAATAAATTAATCTTTTTTTTTAAAGATTTTTTTTTATTTATTTATTTGATAGACAGAGATCACAAGTAGGCAGAGAGGCAGAGAGAGAGAGGAGGAAGCAGGCTGTCCGCAGAGCAGAAAGCCCCATGCAGGGCTCGATCCCACAACCACGGGATCATGACCTGAGCTGAAGGCAGCGGCTTTAACCCACTGAGCCACCCAGGTGCCCCCTAAATAAATTAATCTTAAAAAAAAAAAAAAGAACACTGTTGAATGGATGAATGATGGAGGCCATCTACCCTTGGACATAAAGCAAGACAGGCATTGCTGCTCTCTAATTTAGGAACCACTGAGCATGACAGGATCCAGGGGGATTCTGAAGGCAGGAACCCCAAAAATGGAAGGAAGAAAGGAAGGAAGGAAAGAAGGGCTGATTGACTCCACCACTCAGCCACAAATCCCTTGTCAAGAACCACACTTTGCAGGGGCACCTGGGTGGCTCAGTGGGTTAAAGCCTCTGCCTTCTGCACAGGTCACGATCCCAGGGTCCTGGGATCGAGCCCCATGTCGGGCTCTCTGCTCAGTGGGGAGCCTGCTTCCTCCTCTCTCTCTCTGCCTGCCTCTCCACCTACTTGAAATCTCTGTCAAATAAATAAATAAAATCTTAAAAAAAAAAAAAAAGAACTACACTTTGGCATCTCAAATGTTTTTGGCCTGCTACCCAGAAATGTGTTGCCTTTATATTCTCTTTTACCAGGACTCACTCTCATGCCTAACCTAGCCAAATCTTAGCAATAGCAAAAGACTCAGCCAGGAATATGCCTCTGATATGCAAACTAACCTATCTAAAGCCATACTCCCTCTATCTGACCATACACCCCAAGAGGCAATATTCTGCTTTAATCATCCCAAGGCCAGGTACCTAGACAACTAGGGACCAGCTCTACAGCTTGGAGCCCTTCAAGATTATTAAACTCGCCAATCTTCCACTGCTTACCTTGCCCTGCCTTACCTTTCCCATAGAAAATGCAATAAAGGCCATGGCCTTATCTTTCCCCTCACTCCTACCCCCCTACCACCTAATGAACACTAGTGCTTCCCCATTTGGCCCTACGTGGGATGCCTCCTACTTTTGTGACCTGGGACTATAATAAACGTTATTTTCCTGAGCCTTTCCTGTGTTTCCTCTCGTGGCTGCTCCTGAATAACCATCACCTGAACGAACACACAGAAAAAGTCCTGACTCACACGACATCCACACTGGAAGAGACATCTCTTCCCAGACAGTTCTGCACACCCTGGAGCTGGATTGCTATGTCCTTCCTCCAATGCTATGGCAATGTCACTTTCTACCTGAATTTGGGGCAAATAAGTGTCCCCCCGTTCTCGATGGTATCCAGCCTGCAGCCAATGAAAGAACAAAATATCCTTCCACAGTGTAACCCAAGGTGGGGCCATGAGAGTCTTATGTTGGATAATCTCTTGTTTGGGGGTCATGGAGAAAGCCACCCACAGGAAAAGGGAGTGAAACTGAAGGAAGCCAAGCAGAGAGAGGCAGAGATCATAGAGATACCAAGAGGCCTAGAGAGACAGAGAAACGAGGTCTCGGTTCCCAGAGTCCCACCTTCCATTCTATGTGCCACCCATATTCTTAAAAAACAAATAAATAAAATTTAAAAATGTTAAAAAGCTGCTGTTTCTAGCCGGCTCTGTCCCTTCCCCCAGACACTCACCATCATATGCTCCTAATTTTCGTACAAGACCTGTCACAGCAAACCCTGGACACTGGTACAGGCTCCCACATCTTCTAAACTGTGGCCTACTTGTTGTGTTTCCCGAGAGCACCATTTCCTGAAGAATGTTCCCTCCACCACAAACTCCTCAATACTGTAAAGGATTCCACCACCCACCAAGACAGGAAAGCACTGACGGCTGTGGGCTGAACTGTATCTCCTCCAAATTTCATATTTTGCAGCCCTAACCTTCAAGACCTCAGAATGTGCCTGCCTTTGGTAACAGGGGCTTTAAGAGGTGATGAAATTAAAATGAGGCCTTTAGAATGGGTCTTAATCCAATCTGACCGGTGTCCTTATAAGAAGAGGAAATTTGGAGACTCAGAGAGACACCACTGAGGCACTCACACAAAGGAAAGACTGCATGAAGACAGACACACCCAGAAAGCAGCCATCTCAAAGCCAAGAAGAAAGTCCTCAGAAGAAACCAACCCTGACAGCAACTGGATCTTGGACTTGCGGCTAACAGACTGTGAGAAAATAAATCTCTGTTGGTGTGGCTGCCCACCCAGTCTGTGGTATTTTACGATGGTGATCTGAGCAGACCAATCTACTGACCACACGTCTCTTGGAGACCTCCCGCGTACATTGACATGTATAAGACATCCTACCATAAGGATGACTGCTTACCCTCAAACTGCACTTCCCAAACTTCCATATTTATTCCCTGCACAGAACTACCATTATCGAGACTGATGGCAGAAAAAAGGCCATCTGGCTATCGGCAAAAATTATGTTCTTGCTCTTCAGAAATAAAGAGGCGGGGGAGAATTGTCAAAACCACTCCGAAACGATAAAGAAAGGAGAGACATCACAAAAATGTCAAAGTCTTCTTGGCACGATGATAAAAGCACCAAAGTGAAAGCCAAAGTTCAGATCCCATCTCTCCTCTTAACTGACTCTTGACCTTGTCCAGTCCCTTCCCTGACCTCAGTTTCCCCATTTGCAAAGTGAGTGGACTGACGAGATGATCACGTTAGCTAGATTTTGCCTGAGTCTTCAAATGCTAGTTTGTTAACTTGGTAGGCTCTCCTTCTCTTCATTTATAACATTCAAATTGGAGTTTTCCTATGGATTCCATTTTAAATTTGAAAGCATATCTCGTGACTAAGCACCCAGCTTCTCTCTGGAGTTTCCAGAGTTCCTGATCTTTAATTTTTCTCATCTTTAACTGTTATAACAGAATAACACATTTTGATGAATGACCAGAATGCCCCAGCTCCATACATTTCTTTTACCCTTTGTCCTTCTCTCTTCACAAATCTGAGCATTCATTTTATGCTAACCATCTCCAGGAAGGTATCACATAGCCAAATACAGAGAACAAATGAGTTCGTTCTTGGCTTCTGAACTGAAAATTCATAAATCCTAGGTAGATTTGAGGCACAGAAGATACATGAAGAAGAGCAAAACTGGACCGACTAGCTAGGGGGTTCCTGAAAAGACTTCTGATTCCAAAATTGTACAGCAAAAATCTTCCTACCCCCTGCCTTCTCTTCTCAAAACTCATCCCAAGATAATAAGGAGAGCAAGATACAGAAACTGAAACTCTGTATTAATGAGGCTACAAGTTATCTGTAAAGTCAGCCCATGACATATAGAAATAGCAAAGAATAAAGGAATGAAAAATGACACAGCAGAGAAAGGTCATAGCTGAGAGCCAGAGAAAGAGATCATGAGAAGCAAATCAGTTCATCACCTCAGAGTCACAGAAAGGCAAAAACGATCGGAGGCAAAAGATAGCAGGGAATGTGGGGCACCGTAAATGGTAGGTTTCTTGAAAGTCCATATAAAGAACACATAGAGCAAAATACCATGATAGCCAAGATCCAAGATGGCCCCCAACGTTCCCCATTTCCTACTACCCACACATTTGTGTTGTGTCCTCCCAAACTGGACTAAGGTCAGTCTATGTGGCCAGCAGAACATGGCAAAAGCAAAAGTAAGTGACTTCTAGGATTAGGTTATAAGAGGCACATTGCAGCTTCCATGTGGGCCTCTCTCTCTTTTTCTCTGTGTCCCACCACTACCTCCATGGGTTGGTTTGGGACTTCTCAACAGCAGTGTCAGAAGGCAGAAAATACCAAGGCAGCACCTTAACATTCTGGCTAAGTTATTTTCAGCCTAAAATTCTTGCCCCAGTGAAACTATCCACCAAGGGTGAAGATAGGATAAAGATATTTTCAGACATTCATAGACTCAAAAAGTTTATCTCTGATGGACCCCTATCTCAAGAGCTGCTGGCAGCTGTGCTTGGCCAACACAAGGGACTAAATCATGACAAATAGAGCCACGGGGTTGAGGAAACAGAGTTCCCAGCACAGGTGAGGACTGAAGGGAACCCCAGGAGGATGGCCATTCAGTGGGCCAGGACTGGGTGGTCTGAGAACACAGAGGACTCCAAGAGTCCTTTTCTTCTGGGGAGGGGAGTGGGTGGATAAAATGTTTGTATGCAAATTTGCACTAAAAACTGTCCTAGCAAATTATTAGAGGATGTAAGGAAGTTTTGCTAGGAATGCAAAGAAAACAAGAAAAAAAAAGTCACAGTTATTAATAATTTTAAAGATTTATTCATTTATTTCAGAGAGAGTGGGGGATGAAGAGACAGAGAGAGAGAGAGAGAATCTCTAGCAGACTCCCCACAGACTCCCCACTGAGCATGGAGCCTAATGCAGGGCTCGATCTCACAACCCTAAATCACGACCTGAGCTGAAATCAACAGTCAGACACTTAAAGGTCTGAGGCACCCAGGTGCCCCACAATTATTAACTTTTTTAAAAGAGCTGTTCAAAAAATGACATAGGATCATAATGCATTCAACAGGGAACAATAATAGTATCATTATAGTAACACCTTGTGCTGTAAAAAAAAATTCTAAGAAAAGAAAACTGAAAGGAGGAGAGAATTGAAGAGGATGAACAAAAGCAAAAAATTCTCATCTCTCAAAATAGGAATTAAGCAGAAAATGTCTAAAGTGGACAAATCAAGAGAGCCATAAACACAGATTATTTATAATCTTGGAGGAACCACTTTTTTTGTTTTTAATGGAAAAGGGTGCCTGTGGGGGGAATGAGAAGAAGCCAAGGAGGGGGAGAGGGAGGCTGGTGCTGCTCTTTTTCATTACAAGACTTCCAGCACTATTTGCTCTTCATGGGCCAGCATCTAGAGGAGGAGGAGGCCTCCTCCGGAGTGACCGTGTGGATAACACCAAGGACCATCACAGGAGGAGGGGAGGGGGACCCCAGGTAGAACAAAGAGCATACCTTACTCAGCAGAAGAGGGGCTTGAGCTAGAAATTAAATTTCTTAGCTAGCTGCATGCATGGACAGTCAAACTGGCTCATTGTGTGGCCCAGAAAGTAGAACTTTCTGCAGTGGTAGAAATGTTCTGTGCTGCCCAGCACTATGGCCATGAGCCACAAGCCACTGGTGAGCACTTGAAATGTGGTCAGTGTGTCTGAGGAACTGAATCTTTCCATTTTATGTAACCTTCCTCCTTTAAATGTAAATATCTACACGTGGCTAGTAGCTGCCCTCACAGATGGCAGAGTCGAGTGTCATTCCTTCAGTCTGTCATTCAGTAAATACTGGAGTCTCCCAGATGCCAGGCTCTGCTCGGGGATATTGAACAAAACATTCCTCGTCTGTTTAGTCACAAGTGTCCAGAGGTAGGAGAGACAGACCATCACCACTCTGATGAGTATGTTATTGCAAATTACGGTAAGTGCAATGAAGGGAAAGGATAGGGTGGCACAAGGAAGTATAAGCGAGACCTCTCATTTAGACTGAGGAGGCTCTCGGGAAAGAAAAAAGAGAAGCCAGGCGTGACAGTGTGTCTGAAGGTCTGGGGAGAAGTGACAGGGACATGGACACAGGCTAAGCCAGAGGCAGCTAGATAGAGAGAGCTGATCAGTTTCCAGAAGTTTCAGGGGAAGAGTCCAGGGATGGATTGGATGGGGGGGGCGGGGCGGCAAGGAGGCTCCCTACTTCTAGTATAATAAACAAGTAGGGGAGCACAGGAGCTGAAAGGGGACCAGGGAAGGAAGGAGGAGCCAAATCCTAGAGGTCAAAGGTCATTCCTGTGCCACCACCACCACCCCCCCCCCATGGCTCTTACCTCCCTAGGCCAGGCTCACAGCCCATTCCTCACCATCTGAGCCCTCTGGTGGCCAAGCTCCTGCTCCCGCTCCCCACATCCGGGTCTCCAGGCCAGGGGCTCACTCTCCCCTGGAGTTCTTGCCGCCACCTGGTATCTCTCAGTGCCCTGTGCCTATGCTAAAAGGGACAGGACCGGCCACCAAGAGCCTGTCCCAGGCTTTCGAGAGCAAAGACCCCATGCTCAGGACAGAGTTGGGAGCTCAGCGTGAAAGACTGGGCACGGGAAGAACCTAGTGCCAAATTCAAGGACCTAGAGTCAGATTCCAGGACCTAGTGTCAGATTCAAAGACATGACCAGAAATCCAGGGGAAAGCCAGACCAGTAGGGGTAAAGAGCAGGAACAGAGCCCAGGCAGGATGGAAGGCAAAGGGAGGCAACAAAGCAGAGAGCCCCTCTGGGAAAGGTCCTGGAGAAGATGGCCCCCATTCCTCCACCCCCCACCTGGGGCAGTGGGATACTAAAGGCAAGGGGGCCTGCAGGCAGGCTGAGGAGGTCCTGGGCTGACTCAGGAAGAACATTTCTGATTAATTCTGAAAAGGAAACCCATTTGTTCTCCTTTCCACAAAAGAAGCACTCAACCCCAAACTCAGCAAAATCATCCCAACCAAGGACTGCCCGGTCCAGGCACCTGAGCCCTGAAGGAGGTCAGCCTGCTGAGAGGCCACACAACCCTGACCATGGCTCTCAGGCCGAGCCAGTCCCAAAGCCTCCCGTGAGGCCCCCAATGAGCTTGCATCAGTCTTCTGGACCCATGACCTGATTGTTAGGCCAGTCCAAGCCCTCAGATTTGTATCCTTTCTTCATCTGGGACAGATGTCTTAGTCAGAAGGGTTAAACACGGAGGATTTAGGTTTATCTGGGAAATCCGAAGACTCAGTGACACCCCACCAGTGATCCGTGTGCAGAGAAGAAATGGGGGCCACCTGGCGGGGTGGATCTCCACCTAAGAGTAGAGGAAGTGAGGTCTATAAACATTTGGGAAAGATTGGTGAAGATGGGGGCAATTGTGGCCGCAGCCCCAGCGAAGAGGGGTCGGCTAGAATAAGAGCAGCATGACAGTCTCTGCAAGGTGATGTGAGAAGCAGTCAGCTCTGCTTCTTACCCTCTGTTCCATGCTTCCATACCACAGGCCCCAGCATAAATGTCACCTCCTCCACAAGGGCCTCCAGGAACCCCAGACCAGGTAAGTTCCCCTTCCATATATTCCCACTGGGCCCTATGCTTCCTTCCTTCTCTGAGTTCATCAACTTCCTAGTAATTGCCCATTGACTTATCTGCCCTCCACTCCCCCCCACCACGGACATCACGACCATGAGGTCAGGGACCACATCAGCCTTGTTCACTGTCGTGTGCAGAGTGCCCGCATCAGTGCCAGAAGGTTGTGGTACCAGCGCAGGCATGCTCCCCATTTCAACCCCCTGTCAATAAGGGAGCACCTCACCTCACTGCCCTCCAGTGCCGGAGACCTCCTGGCAAGAAGCCAGGAGAGGCCACACATTCCTCAAAGCAGAGAAACGCCACACTCCTGTACCTACCACCCACAGATGGGCCAAGCTAGAAAACACCTAGTGTACACACCTGCACATCCGAAGCAAAGAAGACCAAGGGCAGGGCCACATCTCTGCCACTGGAAATTAAAAACTTGTGCATGAAGGTGTTGCAGGTGGGTGTGAATTAATTAAAGTAAAAGTTCTACCAGAAGCAACATCTCTTCAGTTTTACAGAAGCTATCAGATGCCACTAGGATATTCAGTGTCTTTTCCTCAGAGTTGAATCATTTCCTTGGCCACAGAGACCATCAGTTTAGAATCTGATGTACAGCTATCAGAGAGAATAACAGACACTTGCTGTTCCAACCCTGACTCTTAAAATAAGATAATAATTCTTTTGACACCTCAGAGAATATACCCTCAGTTGGTTAAAAATGGATGAAGTCATCTAACCATATTTCCAGGACCCAGCAGGGGTTGATTTAAGCACATTGGTGTTAAAGAATTGAAGGCGGGGGCGGGGGACAGGGGGAGAGGAGATTGCTGATTCTTTTCTGGAAAAGTCATGGATTTACTACTTGACCGCAGGCTAAAACCATATTAATTTTATTTCAAATGTATGTACCCAAGCTAAGAGAGGTTGTCGTGAAAGGTTTAAATCTTAAATCAAATGTTCTTTCCAATAAGGTCATTAGTGACAGGCTGAAATGTTGCAAGGGATGTATTACATGATGGATGTTTGTCATTTATTGAAAGAAAAATGCTACAGCGAGCCTAAAGGGTCATTTCCTGAACCACAAGGTATTCTCATGAGGCAAAGCTGCCAAATGATGAAGGCCTAATTGCTCTGCTCCTTCCTTTTGCCATGTTCATGACTCCTGCAGTCTGCAAGGACAAGCATCCCACTAGTCCCCGGCTGTCTCCCCACACTGCCCGCCTCAAAACCTTAGAGCTGTACCATTGGTGCACGTCCTCTTCGGGAGCTCACCAGAGCCCAGGAAGGAGAGACGGATGCAGTCAGAAAGGTCTGGAGGCTCTTCTTGAGCGTGATGTCCATGGACCCTTTGGGATGTTCATATTTAGGGATCAGCGAGGACACAGCAATGCACGTGGGTTCAAATTCCACCAGTTGGGACACTAAGTTAAGTAATTTAAGTTATTAAGTAATTAAGTCATTAAGTAATTTAAATTAAGTAATTTATTACATTAAGTAATAACACCACCGCTATATCCCCAGCTTCTACAGCAGTGATGCTCAGATATTTGTGGGATCCCTGAAGCCTCCATAGCAATCTAAGGTTCCGCAGAGCAGAGCTCAAAAGCCACAGAGGAATTTGAGTTGGCATGGGTGGAGGCAAGGTCGAAGGCTGACACCCTCACTTTCATGTTGGGTGGTCATGTATCAATGATGTGACGAAGTAACAACCTGCCCCCAGGACCCCCAAGTCTTCCCAGAATCCCATCTTTCGTTCCAAAGACTGATGGTACCCTCACTGACAGGTAATGATAATAATCCACTAGCAACAGTTATTGCAAAAACAGAGTACCTCAAAGCATAGAGGTATAGAGCTTTCCACCTGGCAAAGCATTTTCAACATATGTTGCCTCCTGCCCCGCTCCTGACTCCTTCCGCGGGAGGGAGGGAGCGCAAGGCTATCTCCCTATGTTGTGGACCAAGAAGCCGAAGCTCAGAGAGATGAAACAACTATCCCAAAGACACACAAGGAAGGAGATGTGCCAGAATTAAGACAGAGAGCGTTTATCTCCAGCTCCAAGGCTCCCTCCCCTATGTGGCGAGGTCTCCTCACCCAGGGCCGGGAAGTTCTGCTCAGACAGCACGCCCATGCACAGGCTACTCCACAAGGCTTGAGGTCAGCCCGGGGTCCCAGGAGAAATGATTGACACTGTCGCATGACCACCATGAACTGAGCTTCAGGAGGGTGGAGCAAATAAACTGGCTCTTGCATAACACCCAAACCCATTTTTGGGGTGTTGCAAACAAAGTTTCATAGATGTTCAAGGAAAAGATTATGTGAAGGTGACACTACTTTGTTGTTCTCAACCATCTTCTACAATATTGCATTTTCCACTCTGAAACTGCATGGAAAAGCCATTTTCAAAGGATAATGCCCTATACTCATTATAACTGCCAGTGTGAACAAGGCATCTTTGATAGCATATTCCAGTGGCCTTTGGCTCCAGAAAACTCCTTGTAATTCACAAGGCTTCGGGACTGGCAATTTCAAGTTCTATAAGCAAAGCATTAAATCTGTAAAGTCAAATGGCTGGTCAGCCTCTTTCCTCCACACACACAGGAAACACTCCCTCCACGCTTGGGTCTTTCCAGACCACGGGGCTCAGAGAGAGGCATGCTCAGTCTCTGGCTGTCTTATAAGTCTCAGCCTTCAAGTCTTGGGCTCTGGAGAACTCCTGCTCTTTCCCAGAGGACCCCCGGGACCTGGGCTTTCCTGCCAAGAGGGACCTAGAAGATAATCTTCTCACAACCTCAGTTTACAGATGAAAAAACTGAGGCTAAAAGCATGGAAGCCCCTTGCCCAGAGACCACCAGCAGCTTCAGGTATGAGCTAGAACCTAGCAGAGAGACACAGGAGAAGCAAGACTAGCAGGTGTGGTTCCCACCCGACTACAGTGATATGCTCAACACTTTGGGTTTCTTTGGGATAAGCATAACTCCTTTGTACCACCAAGCTGCATCTGCGCCTCATCGGATCCTTACGGCAAGAGGACAAAAGACAGATGTGATTAGCCTCGTTTCATAGATGTGGAAGCTGAGGCCGAGTTGTCCCTGTGTCACATCATGAGTAAACAGCGGGACCTGAGTCCACGGCTCTGCCTGGCTCCAAAGTGCATGCTTGTTCTCCCTCCTTGACCTGGGGAGTCTAGAGAGGCACTCTGGGCTGGTGTGGGGGCCATGGGTCATCTGGATCTTAGAAGTACAGGTCCCAGTGGGCTGCTGAGCACCTGGGGCTTGCTTTTGGAGAAAGGAACTCTTTCCGCTTAGCTGGCAGCAATGGCCACCTGAAGATACTGAGGCTCTTCTCCTGACTATTGCCCCGAAGGTCCTTTTATGAACACAGTAGCGGGAGTCCCCACCTTAAACCTGTCCCCACCATGCCAGAGCCTCAGGGGCACCCTTTTCCTCCTCCAGTTCTAGGAAACCCACCAACTTCAAAGACTTCTGTCAAGGGGTATAGAAAACCACAAAGCTCAAGGAGGGACACACACCTCAGACCCATGTGACTCTAGCCACCCCCTGAAATCTGTCTCACCCTGGCACAGACCCCTTCCAGACCAAGGCAGCCTGCCTCCCCTGGGCCCTTCCACGCTTCAGGAGTCTGCTCACTCAGAGGAATGGCAGACTGCCTCTGACTGCTGGGGGGAAAAGGAAAGCAATTGATTTTGTTTGGGAGAATTTCATGTTAGTCCTTTTTATTATCTCAAGAAGGGTCAGGAAATCCTCTGAAGCGAAATCAATTACAGCCATGCTCAGGGAGGCCAGAGCAGCCCTCTGGCTTGTGAGCAACAGGGGGCGGGTCTCCCGATGAGAAGCCCTGGGCTTTGAGTAGCTGCTGGTCCTCTCCCTGCTGGCCTGGGCTCATGTCACCCTCTGCCCTCCATAGAGCAATCTCGTCCGCTTATAGGATGGCCCTGCCCCCAAGACCCTTGGTAGATGATGGGGCTAGGAGTGAGAGGGGTGAGACCCCTGGACCACTTGATTCCTTCTCCCAGAAATTAGGAAGTGGACACAGAGTCTCTGAATGTGGTGAGAACATAAGGGATATTAACCTGGCTTTGGGGGAGAGAGTATCTTCTGCCACATACTCTAAAAAGCAGAGGAAACCCACCTGAGCAGAGAAAGAAGCAGCTGATGGATGGGAAGAAGCAGAAACAAAAGAGAGTTCTGGAAAGTCTTCAGGCCCTGGCAACCAGACCCTTGGACCAGGCTCAACTTCAGATGGGCTGGTAATTCCCACCCCCCTTTCTCAGTTAAACTGGCTCGAGCTAATCTGTGCTGTCTGCAACCATATAAGTAATATTAAGTGTCGGACTCTTAATTTCAGCTTAGGTCATGATCTCAAGGTCATGAGACCGAGCCCCATGTTGGGCTCTGTGCTCAGCACAGAGTCTTGAGGATTCTACCTCTCCCTCTCCCCCTGCTCACACTCTCTGTCTCTCTCTCTCTCTCTCTCTCAAATAAATAAATGCATCTTTTAGAAAGATAAAAGAAAGAATGTTTGGGGCACCTGGGTGGCTCAGTCAGTTAAGCGTCTGCCTTCAGCTCGGTCATGATCCTAGTGTCCTGGGATCAAACCCTACATAGGGCTTTCTGCTCAGTGGGGAGCCTGATTCTCCTTCTCCCTTTTCCACTTGCCCTTCTTGTGCTCTCTCGTGCTCTCTCTCCCTGTCAAGTAAATAAATCTTTAAAAAAATGATATTTTTTCTTCAGTTTGTTTGGTAACTATAAGAACAATACCCCATAAATGTACTTAAGAAATAGGATAGCACGTGAAATCTCTAGAAGAGGTAAATCCATAGAGACAGAAAACAGATTGGTGGTTGCCAGGGGCTACAGGGGAAGGGGGCCATGGGGAGTGACTGCTTTAATAGGTAGGGAGTTTTTCTTTTGGGATGATGAAAATGTTTTCGAACTCAATTTAGATGCTGTGGCACAACATTGTTAATGTACCAGATACCACTGAACTATGTATCTTTAGATGGTTAACTTTTATGTCATATAAATTTCACCTCAATTAAAAAAACAAAACAGTGTGCTATACCTATGAATAATAGGAGGTCCCATTAGAAATGGAGAATTTACCACCTAACCAGCTGAAGTAGCTCATTCACTTTTTCATTTGTTCATTAATTCAGCAGATATACAAGAACATTGAGGGTGGTCTGGTGAGGGCTTGGAGCGGACAGCTAACAAGCTGTAATATTAAAGTATGACAAGAAGATCCTGTGCTTTGTCCTCTGGCATCATTTCCTCCCTTTCTTTTAGCAACAGAACTCCCCTTTCCAACAGGGGATGTGTTCTCTGTGGCACAGAAGGGACGCTGATTCCGCCCACTCCCTCCAAGAGGTCCATCAGGAAACCGCTATCCTCTTGACCACAATCATTGGTTCAGGAATGGACAGGTGACCAAAGATGAGCCATTCAGTCTCTCCGTGGAACTTCTCTGCCATTGATATCCTGAAAGGCCCTGTCTTTGGACTGGTGTTGTTAAGCAGAAGGATGAAAGCTTTGGAAGTTGGTGATCTGCCCATCCATGGAGATAACTGGTCCAAGAAATTGAGAGAGAACCAGAGCCCCAAAATGAGCTGCCCCGCTGATGCCTCCAGTGACTGGGCCAAGAAACTCTCTTCTTTTTAGCTTCAGCTAGTTTGAGCTGTGTTCCATCACTTTTCTTAAAGATTCTTTTCCTCCAAGGAGGACAAGCCCTGCAGCAAGGCAAGTAGGGAGTGTGACGTAGAAGCTCCTAGCAGGAGCATCTCCTGGAAGTTCACAGGCTGTCCGAGGTACTTCGTCCGATAATTTACATGCATATGCAAGATTTCAGTATCGACTGTTGGACATTTATGCTCAAACTGTTATTGCTGTAAATCACTACGTGATGATTTCTAAAATGTTTATGGTCAATGATGCTTGAGAAGCACTACACCACTGCATACCGTAAACCACTGGAGAAGAGTCTACAAGGCGGATACTCCCAGGGCTTCTGTGTTTCCAGAAACTTGAGAGAAAAGCAGCCTGGAGCCACACCATGAGTCCTGGCCATGCAGGGGAACCCTCAGTCAACGCTGGCAGCTCAGAAGGGACTGGAATGATCGTGAACATTTGGTGCCCTGTATCACGTCCTTCATCCCAGCAGGGCCGAGCTTCATTCCCTAGCAACTCTGCTCCCTCCCTGTCCACCCACCATGGCCATGGCAGTCCATTCTTTCTCCCTGGACTACTGGGATCACTCCCTGATGGCCTGATTCAGAAACTCACAGAAGCTACCTCACAGAAACTACCTCTTCTTTCCCTTAACTCCCCTCCAGGGATGGAATTCTCACTGTTCATGGGACAGGACATTGACCTAGAGGTTTCACAGTTTATAGCATGCTTCCATTTACCTTTCTTTATCAGATGTTCACTGCCACTCCATGAGGTAGGAATTACTCTCTCCATTTTATAGATGAGAAAACTGAGGCTCAGAGGCGCTGATTAACTGGCCTTGGGTCACAGCTTGCAAATGAAGGAACTATGGTAGGACAGTTAAAGAAGAAACCACCCCATCCTAACAGACTGTTTTCCACATAAATACTCATAGACCAAACACTCTCCTACCTGGGTTTCTGGACTTTTCCAGATAGTTCTATCAGCAGCCTCATTGAAACTTTGTGCCTCCTGCTGTTCTAACTGGCATGGGCCCTGAGCTGCTTTACCAGCCTGGATGGGGTTGCTCCATCCTGCCCATGTTCTCGGGGATGCCTAGGCTCTTATTGTTTTCTTTCTCACCCACGGATACCTCAGGAGGTCATGGCCTTGCAGCAAAGAGAACTTGACCCCGACGGTTTCTCCAGAAGAAGGCACTGAGTAAACAGAGGAGGTTGTGCAAACTTGTTCGATTCAGTTTACAATTCTGAGAAAAATGCCAGGAGATGCCTGTCACCACGCCCACTGGGGCAGTGGTCTGGGGCAGGGCTGGTCATTCTGAGCCCCTTTGCCAACCCCGCACAACAGAATTCTGTCTGTACACAGTGTCTGTGCATGTCTGGGTATCTTGTGGACGGGTGTAGTGTTCTAATTATGGCATCTAAAGTCCAAAGCAGAGAACTACTGGCTATTTCAACTGATTTGACCTAACATTTTGAAAAATGGAAAATTCCACATTCTTGGGCAATTTATTCACCACCCTCCTCTGAAAATTTGCCTTTCAAAACCAAGCAGCAACCCAAAAGAACTGTTTGGTTTTTGTTTGACAAGTGTCAGCGATGGGCCTTAGAGAAGCAGGCCCTGTTCCAATTACACTCAGGACCTGACGGCTCCCAGCGATGGGCCTCAGAGAAGCAGGCCCTGTTCCAATTACACTCAGGACCTGACGGCTCCCGCAGCAGGGGGCTCACAGCTGGCCTTTTCAGACCCTTATCCGAACCTCCATTGGCTTCATATGCTGGTAAGATTGTCAAGTCTCCCCACGACCGCCATGGATCCAGGTGCAGGCCTCTCTCTGGGCCTGGCTTCTCAGCTGGGGAGTGTCTGTGCCTTGCTTCCCTCCTACTCCACCTTCCTCCCACCCTAGCCATGCCCCATTCAGAGCCTGGCACACCGCGGGAACGGCCTGTGCAACGGGATACGTGAAGGGTGCAATCTTTGGGCCATATTTATACAAAAATACGGTTCATTGTGCATCTGAAATTGAAACTTAACCGGGCATCCTGCATTTTACCTAGCAACCCTAAGAGGGCAGGGAAGCTCCCAGAAGGGATACATAATGCCCAGCTGACAGCCCCTCTACCCCACACTTGTCACCAGAGACTCAACCCACAAAAGCCTCAGCGCAGACGAGGGACATACTCACTCTTCAGAGGGAATGTCAAGGTCTCGGGGTGAATATCCAAGAGAGAAGGGTGGGCTCCCCACTGTATCCCCCGCCTCTGTGTTCCCTACCTCCTCACAGCCAGGCTGGGTTCTCCAGCACCCAGACCAAGGAGCTAAGCATAAATGACTTACCTAGCCCCCCACACCTCGGCCATCATCGCCAGAAGGTCCCGCGCCGCTCACCCTGTGACATCTTCTCCAAGGCACAGCCTCGGAGCAGCATTTCTGGTCCCTACAGCAGTCTTTTCTAAGAACAACTGCTTCTGTTCATGTTGACTATGCAAATGATAGACGTGAATGATTATGCAAATGATTCACTGTAAAAAAAAAATAGAAAATAGAGAAAATTCTAGATAAGAGAACATGATACAGTGCAAGGAGGCTGACATGGTCTCTTGCCATCTTTTTAGACACATCCGTGAACTTCTTCTTACCTAACTAGCCTCAGGCTGAATGGCTGGGCGGGGGGTTTCTCTTGTTATTTTTCCACTTGAAATTGTTGTGTTTTTTTTAATTTGACGTCATCACATTCAATTCAACATTAGTCAGTAAATATTTGCCACATGCCTATGAGCAGCCCTGCGCTGTGTGGGGTGGTGAACAAGCCTGACGCAGTCTCTGCCCTGGGGGGCGGCCTGTTCGGGGTGGGGCTCAGACATGGAACCAGGGCGATCAGAAGAGAAATAACCTCAGACCAATCTGCTGTTTAATTCCATTGTACATTTTGCTTTTGAGGAAATCTGTTCTTAAAAATGCAGAGAGAATATCTCAAAGAGCTACATTGAAAGTAAATATTTTGTATTTGACTCTAAGTGGTAGAACCTTTCAATGGTAATAGATAGTGCCTGATTGCATTTTATCCTTGATTCACAGGAGTCCTGGCTTCCTGGAACTACTACTTAATAAAGCACTTGAGGACTGTGGACCCATCCCTAGAGGCAGCATAGAATTCCTTTGTGTGAACAGACTGTAAGGTCTTTTATCCCTTATTGCTAAATCCTGAAGCCGATTCCAAAAATTCACTTTTATAATAACAGAGTGATGAACATCTTCGTGCATGAGCATCTATGTACAAACCTGACTATCACTCCATAGTCTGATCATTTCAATAATGAGTCTTGGCAGGGACTGGCTAGTTATACACAAAACCCACTTCGTCATCCTGGCCATACACTAAGCTACATTTTCCAGGCCCTCTGTAGCTAGATGTGGGCATGAGACTTATTTCTGGCTCTCTTAATAATGTCTCAGGCTGGGCCTGGCCCAGGAAACTTCCCGTGCATGTTCTCCCATGTTCTTTCCCTTTCTCTCTCTGTCTCTCTTTTAAATTTTAAGATTTATTTTCTTTATTTGAGAGAGAGAGAGCATTCAGAGGGGTGGGGGGGCAGAGGGAGAGAGAGAATCTCAAGCAGACTCCAGGCTAAGCATGGAGCCCAATACAGGGCTTGATCCCACAATCCTGAGGTCACAACCTGAGCCACAACCAAGAGTCAGACACTCAGCTGACTACACCCACCCCAGGTGCCCCTCCTTCCCCTTCTTCTAAGAGTCCTTGGAAGCCACATGTTAAAAACGTCAGGGCCACAAGTTAGAAGGAGGCTTTGTCCCTGAATCACCACTTAGAGAAGAGCTAACTCCTTGCCAGTCAGGATCACCCATTTTGAATATCACACGTAGAGGACATGAACTTGTCTTACTGTGAGCTGCTGAGATTGGAAGCTACATCTGTTACAGCAGCTAGTGTGGACTGATACAGGAATCCCGCCTCCACTGCCCACCCTGAATCTAGTCCCTCCTGGGCATCTCAGATGCTAGACATGCAGTGTCCCCCTCCCCTAACCCCTGCACTCCAGGCTTCCATCCCCAGTCACACGTGCCTTTCCCCTATTTCACTGCAGAGCCTATGACCCAGGCCTGCTGTACCTGGCAGTCTTCCTCCCTGGGGGTTGGCCAAAAAGCTCAGCTCCAGACAAAGCTGCTTCACTCAGCTTCTCACCCGGGGAAGACTCTAAGGAAGGCTACCAGTTTCCTCCCTTGGGACTTGCCCAGTAGCCTCTGCACTTGGGCGGCCAGCACCAATTTCCACAGTACAAAAAGAATCTACACAAGTCACAAGATAAATAGCCGCAGAGATTACAAATAACCCATTCTGCAGGCTCGCCCACTCTCCTTCCTGCCCAGAAGCCTCTATGTCACTTTGTCTCTGCATCTCTTTCATCAGCAAGCAAAATGGATAATGCAGCCTTGTTCTGGGGAGAGCCGTGGTTGCTGCAAATGCAGACATCCAAACACATCTGCCCAGCTGCCCAGGGTTTGGGTCAGCGGGGCACGTTGGCTTTGTGGTCCCTCTCTAAAAGCCCCTTCCTCTACTGTGGGCTGGGGAGGCTCAGAGGTCCCTCCGAGAGACCGCAGGCCGGGTCCATCATTGTGCTGTGATTGCCATCTTGTGGTAGAGAGGGTGCGAGGCAGCGGAGTGCCCCGGTGAGCATCAGGAGGACCCAGCCAACAAAGAGCACCGGAAGAGGATGGTCAAGATCAATGTTGCATCCTCCCACTGCCTCTCAAAGCCCTTTCCTCTGCCTGCGCCCCCCTAAAAAACAAACAAACAAACAAACAAAAACGACAAAAAAAAAAAAAACCCCACCAAAAAAACAATAAACATAAATCCTTGCCTCCAGTCTAGCCTCCCGCAAATCATACACTTTGAGGATCCTCTGCAACCCTCTTTTAGTTTATTTCACTGTTATGAAATTGACAGATGCACATTATTGAAAAGTTAAAGCAGTACTGAAGACTTTGAAGAAGACAGTCACAGATCATCCCAAATCCACCACTCGGGAACTGCCCCTGTGAGTTCCTGGGCTAAGTCACTGCAGGAGTCTCTCCTAGCCACCCGCAAGCAGAGATGCAGCGTGCCTTCCAGCAGCTCAGGCTGCAGGTGTTCCTGACTGGCTGTGTCACTTCCTTGGGCAAGCCACTTACCGCCTGTATATATGTATATCTTAAGCACAAGTAATAGTGGCAGCTCCCTTCCATATCGCTGTGAGAGCTCAACCCTGAAATACGGAGCATGGGGCACAGCCCTGGAAAACCTTTGCACGTTAGTCATTATTACGGTAGGTGGGTGAACAGACAGAGAGCAAAGTAGACTTTGAGGAGGACATTTAACTACACATGTTACTTTTTACATTAAAAAATAAATAAATAGAACAACCAAGGCACCTGGATGGCTCAGTCAGTTAAGCATCCGACTCTTGAGTTCAGCTCAGGTCATGATCTCAGGGCCATAAGATCGAGCCCCAGGTCAGGCTCCGAGATCAGCAAGGAGAATGCTTGAGATTCTCCCTCTCCCTCTGCCCCTCCCCACCCTCTCTCTCTTTCTCTCTTGCTCTCTAAATAAATAAATAAATAAGACCATTATATGACCCAGCAGTTTCACATCTGAGCATTGGTCTGAAGAAAATAAGAAGACTGGGGCACCTGGGTGGCCCAGGGTTAAAGCCTCTCTGCCTTCGGCTCAGGTCATGATTCCAAGGTCCTGGGATCAAGCCCCGCATCAGCTTCTCTGCTCAGCAGAAAGCCTGCTTCCTCCTCTCTCTCTGCCTGCCTCTCTGCCTACTTGTGATCTCTGTCAAATAAATAAATAAAATCTTTAAAAAAAAAAAAGAAAAGAAAAGAAGAAGACATGAAACTTTGTGTTCATTGCAGCATTATTCACAATAGCTAGGCTATGGAAACAACCTAAGTGTCCATCACGAGATAAATGGATAAAGAAAATGTAGTGTATCTATATATATGCATACAATGTAATTTTATTCAGCCATTAAAAAAACAGAAGAAATCTCCATTTGCAACAACACGGATGGACCTTGAGGGCATTATGCTAAGTGAAATAAGCCAGAGAGAGAAAGAAAAATACAATCTCTCTTCTGGGTGTAATGTAAAACAACAAACAAACAAAAAAACTAGCTCACTGATAGGATAGACGGGTGGCTGGCAAAGGCAAGGGGTCAGGGATGGGTAAAATGGGGGAAGAGGTCAAAAAATACAAAATAAGTTAGAAGTTAATTAAACAAGTAAGTCATGGAGATGTGATGTACAGTGTAGTGTCTCTACCAATACTACCAAATTGCATATATGAAAGCTACTTGGAGTAGATCTTAAAAGTTCTTCTCACACACAGGGGCGCCTGGGTAGCTCAGTAGGTAAGTGCCTGCCTGTGGCTCAGGTCATGGTCCTGGGGTCCTGGGATCGTGCTGTGTGTTGGGTGCCTTGCTCAGTGGGAAGTCTGCTTCTCCCTCTCCCTCTGGCCCTCCCCCTACTCATGGTCAATCTCCCAAATAATTTTTTTTAAATCTTTTTCAAAATATCTCATCACACACAAAAAGATGTGTAAGTATGTGTGGGAATGAATGTCAACTAGACTTATTGCGGCAATCATTTCATAATATGTACAAATATCTGACCGTTATGTTGTGTATCTGAGACTAAGAGACCGTTATCTGCAATAATACTTCAAGAAAAACAAAAGTACGGACCACGGGAAGGGTAGGGATGGAGAATCCACAATTGGAGAAGTGAAGAACTGAGTAGCTGAATCCCCCTAGGTCCCCTGGTGACCAGCCGTGTGTCTCTTGGCTGCTTCTTGGTCCCCAACCACCAGCTGCCCCCAAAGAAGCTGCCCCAAGCAGGACCAACATCCACTAAAGCAGTTCCCACTCAGCAGGAGCAAGGAGTGCTAAAAACCAACCAGGGAGAAACAGAATTAGCCATCCTGCTGCTGGCACAAATCTCTGAGGTCCCTGAGAACGGACACTGGCTCTCATGCACCTTTTCCCTGCTCCTCTCTCTTCACCTGGCTTCTCACGGATGCTCAGATACATGTACTGAAGGAACCAGTGGCTGGTAGTTTGACCTGGAAGGGCAGGCCCAGAGAGCCCCCTGCAGGGGATGTCCCCCACTGAGAAGTCCCTCCACCAGGATTCCTGCTTTCTACGAACACATGGGATCCATAATGGAGAGCTCACACCCATTGCCAGCAGGAAGTAATCATCCTCCGACTTATTGTCTCCATTTTGCAGTTAGGCAAACTGAGGGTCAGAAAGGCAGAAACTTACCTAGAGGCACACAGCTAGTAAGTAGCAGAGTTGGGGATTTAAATTCAGGATTCATGCTGTCTGATTCCCAGGCTCTTCCAACTGATCCCATTCTTATAGCAAAGGGAAAGTAATCAATAAGTAAATTCTGGGATCTGACATGTAGGAATGAGGCAGGAAGGATTATGTCTAATTCCTCTTACAGTCCCCTAGCCCTATGAGAAAAGGAGAGGAGCAGGCAAATGGGCTCCCAACAAGGGCTTCAGAGCCCCAGGGGCTGAAGACATTGGCACTCCCTCTTGCCCAGGACAGGGGCATACACTCTGGGGCCAACATTGTCCCTTCATCTTTGCTTCCCTCCTTCCAATGAGTGGAAGACCATGTCCATATAATGAGGCACTGGGAAGGGGAAGAAGAGCATTCCCAGAAATCCCACTAGCCCATAGATTTATCACATTCAGGTAGCCCTGAGGGGGCCCCAAGATCTCTGTGTACTAATTTGGCTTTGTAAACAGACACTGGATGTGGGGTCTGAAAACTTGGGTTCAAGTCTCAATCCAACGGCTAACTAGCCACGTGACCTTACGCAAGTCACTCCCCATCTCTGGGCCTCCGTTTGCTCAGGAGCGCAGAGGATAAATGAAGAGCTACCTCCGTGGCCTCTTCCAAATCTGACTCTACAGTCCTCTGCGGTGACCCAAGTGGGGTATAGGAGAGGGGGAGTTCTCCTGAGGTTCCCACTCAGCTGAGCTCATCCCCAGATGTACCAAATAGATGACTAAATGGTTCTGTTTGCCCTCATCTTGTCTACCAAAAATGTGCCTGCATTTTGATTGAAAAAGACATTTCTGGTCTTTGCCTTGACTTCATATAAGAAAGGCATGAGCAGGTTAGGGGGATGGGGTCACGGGGATGGGCACTGAGGAGGGCGCTTGATGGAATGAGCCCTGGGTGTTCTGTGCAACTGATGAATCTCTACATTCTACCTCTGAAACTAATCATACAGTATATGTCAATTAAATTGAATTTAAATTAAAATTAAGATTAAGAAAAAAAAAAGAAAGACATAAGCAAAATGGCCCATAGAAGGTCAGGGAGACTTGCTGGCCATCTGGACAATCCCCACATTTTACAGGCAAGGGAGATAAAGCCCTCAGAAGAAGAGGCAAGGCTGGGAGTAAAGCCCAGGACTCTAGGTCTACCTCAGGAGTGGGTTCAGGCTTTCTGGGTTATCCTCTCTTCTGAATCAGACTTCCCAGGACCAGTGGGGTCAAAAGGATGCCAGTGGCACTAGTAAGAATGTGGAAATCATTAATTCTAGGAATTCAGATGTATTAGGGCCCAATTATTTACATGATCTCAGCAATGGCAATTTCATATATCTGGAGTTAATTAAATAGTTTTTCTATCATATAAGAAAGTCAGCACAATGTAATGGTTCACTCTGTAGGTCTAAAGAAAGCAACAGATCCTGCCCCCCCAAAGACAAACACCCAATTTTGAAGCATTTCAAAAGAATCCCCAAACCCAGGGAAACCTACAAATAATCCACTAGATGTTCTTAAAAACTCTGGAGAAAAAAAAAAAGACTTTGGGATTTTAGTCAAAAGTCTAAGGTTCAAATCTCGATGCTACCACTTACTACTTATATGAACTTGGGCCAGTTCCCAAATGCCCAGTCCTCTGTTTCCTCATCTGTGAAATGAAATAATACCTCCTAGCTCACAGGCAGTTGTGGGATCAAAGGAGATGCAAAGCCTCATACTGTAGGCTGCCAAGGGATGTGGCAATTGGTCATAAAAGCTGACAGAGACTGGGTGCCCTCTGGGAGCCAGGCCCTGTCCCAGGTACTTTACCTATACTATCTCCACAACCCGGGAAGACATGTATCATTATTATCTTTGTTTCCATAGACAAGGAGTAAGAAACACCAAGGAGCTAGGAATTTGCCCAAGATGACATAGCTTCTGAATGGCAAGGCTATAGGGTGGGCTCCAGAGAAAATGTTCTTTTTTATGTTTTTAAGTTCTATTTGTTTATTTTAGAGAGAAATTGAGAGCACAAGCAGGGGAAGGGGCAGAGGGCCAATGGAGAGAGAAAATCCACAAGCAGACTCCCCACCAAGCGCGGAGCCCAACACGGGGATTAATCGCAGGACCCCGAGATCCTGACCTGAGCTGATACCAAGAGTTGGATGCTTAACCAGCTGAGCCATCCAGGGGCCCTTCCAGAGAAAATGGGCTTAACCACTCCACCCTATTGTCTCCCTGAGTGACAATGTCATTTACTTCAGAAGGGTGGCTTTAAAAAAAATCGCTCAATCAATCAAAATAAAAGCAGAGGAGAGACAAATGGAAAGAAACAGACAGACCTTATGAGAAATGAGTTGACTCAAACACCCCTTTGCAAACCTGCCCATGTTGCACTTTCTCGCAGCACAGAAGCAGAGAGGTAGTATCATGAACCAGGGGCAGAGGGGGCCAGGGAAGTTCAGCCTCACCCCAGCTCCGGCACGCTGGTGCTCTGAAGACACCCCTGCTTACAGGTGCAGGCTCCAAGACTACTTTCCACAGGTCATGCCACTCAGTTCTCATTCTCCCTGGGATACAGGGATACCACTCACCTCATTGTACAGATGATGGCTGGAGAGAGACAGAGCCTGGCTGCAAACCCAGACAGGCTGGAGGCCAAAGCTCTAGGCTGCTGCTCTGAGCCACTTCCCACTATGGGGCCCCACAAAGAGTTGTAACAGAATATGATGGTCAAGAGCAGAGACTCTAGGGTGAAATCTAGGTAAAACAGGCCACGGGTGTTAGGGAAAGAGGTTAAAGCATCACAGTCCATATACTGCCCATTGGAGCAGACTGTCCAGTGACAGAGTCTCCCCAGGAGTGGGGGACGTGAGTTGGTGAATGTGAGAGCCGGGGCTTGGTGTGCAAGGCAGGTGACACTTCAGGTGATCAACAGGGACTTGAACTCCAGCCAGAAAATAACAATATTCTGCTTTCTGGGGTCCCTGGGGAAACTCACACACCCACCAACCTGCCACTGGGCATGCAGTGGTTTAACATAAACAGCTCTACAGCACAAGACAGCCCCTCACCCCATCCCCTCCAGCCAGGTGAGCCAGACCTTGTTCCTTGGCTCCAAAGTCAGTGTCAAAATCAGCAACAGAAATCGGTATGGTCAGATATGGGGTTTCCGAAGGAAGAAGCTCAGTGTAGCAAAAAAGCTGGCCTCTCCTTCTGCATGTGCATTCTTATGGGCCCCTAACCTTGGCCACACAATGGAATTACCCAACAGGTTTTTACAAAATCAATACTCTCTTGGGATGGGACCTGGAGATTGGTGTGTCAAAACTTCACCAGGGTCCAAATGTGTGGCCAGAATCAAGAACCTGCACTTGATTCATCAGCCGCTGGGTCTTATCGAGGATGTCCTCTAGGAGCCAGTCACTCAAAATGGGCTCCATGGACACATGGCATCAGTGTTACCTGGGACCTTGCTAGAAATGCCGAAACACAGCTCCCACCCCAGACCTCTTAAATCTGCCTCTGCTTTGTAACAAGATCACAGATGATACAGGACCACAGTATAGCTCAAGAACCACCAGTTTAAACTCTGACCATTATCACTCACCCATCGCTTCCTACTGCCAGCAGCTGCTCAACACTCTACTCCCTCAGCCCAAGACAGGCATCAAGATGTGATGTGGGAATTCCTGAGTTAAAGCATGCTCAGGGGGCACCTGGGGGGCTCAGCCAGTTAAGTGTCTGCCTCTGGCTCAGGTCATGATCCCGGGGTCCTGAGATTAAGCCCCAGGATAGGCTCCCCGCTCAACGGGAAGCCTGTTTCTCCCTCTCCCACTCCCAATGCCTCTGTCCACCCACTACCCAGCTCATGCTCTCACTCTCACTCTCTCAGGTAAATAAATTTTAAAAATCTTAAAAATATATAAATAAGAGAGGAAGCAAGATAGAGGAATAGGAGACTGAAGTAGCATTAGGTTCCAGGAATTCAGCTAGATAGTTATCAAACCATTCTGAACACCTAAATACCCAACAGGAGATTGAAGAGAAGAGCAGCAATTCTAGGAACAGGAAATAGACCACCCTCTGAAAGGTAAGACGGGCCGAGAAGTGAATCCGAACTGATGGAAAGATAGACCGTGGTGGGAGGGGCTGGCTCCCGGCAAGCGATGGAACAGCGGAGCACAAAATCGGAACTTTTAGAAGTCTGCTCCACTGAGGGACATCACTCCAGAGGCTAAGCAGGGGTAGAGCCCTCGCAGGGACAGTGCGGTCTCAGGTCCTGCAGGGTCACAAAAAGATTGGGGGTGTCTGAGTGTGGCAAAGCTCGCAGGTATTGGAGCAGGGAAGCCAACTACAGAGACAGAGCCGAGGAGTGAGCTCTCAGCTCAGGTGGTTACCTTAAACCATGATCCACAGCACAGTCAGACCACTGCTCTTTGAGCAATAACCCCACAAGTGGCAGATCCGGGAAGACTCATCTTCCTCCCTAGGAGGAACAGTGCAGGAGTGGGTGGCAGAATCAGCTGGGTTTGGAGACTCCAAACGGGGCTGTGTGAGAGAGACAGAAATGCTGGGTCACAGGCCAGGTGAGCACGGAGTGCAGCCAGAGACCAGGGAGATGGAGGGATTGACTGCTTTTCTCTGAGGATGCACTGAGGAGTGGAGGCCCTGAGCACTCAGCTCCTCCAGACTGGAGATTGGGAAGCCGCCATTTTCATTCCTGTTCTCCAGAGCTCTACGGAAAGCATTTAGGGAACAAAAGCTCCCGAGGGCAAAACTGAGCAGATTACTCAGACCCTGGCAAGGGTGGTGCAATTCCACATTGGCCAAAGACATTTGAGAATCTATGCAACAGGCCCCTTCCCCCAGAAGATCACCAGGAACATCCAGCCAAGACCAAGTTCACTGATCAATGAGAACTGCAGAACTCCAGAGATAGGGGAAAGCAACACATAGAATTCGTGGCCTTTTCCCCATGGTCCTTTAGTCTTGCAAAGTTAATTTTTTTAATTTTATTTTTTTCTAATTCTCTTTCTTTTAACTTTTCCTCTTCCCTCTTTTAATGGTTTTTAACTATTTTATCTTATCCATGCCTTTTTAAAAAACATCTTTTTATGTTTTCATGGTTATAGTCATATGTTATCCTTTCATTGTATTTAACCTTTTAATTTTTTTGTATACATATAGGGTTTTTTTTTTCTTTAAAATTTTGGGATATAATTTATTATAGTAGATCAAAATATACCCTAAATCTAGCTCCAGCCTGATCACATTCTCTCCTTTTTTTTTGCTTTTTCCAACCAACTTATCAAGTCCTTTCTTAGAATCTTTTTTAATTTTCATCTTTATAGTCACATTCTATTCCTTCATCATGTTTACCCTTACTTTTGTATATATACGTGTTCTTTCTTTAAAATTTTGGGAGGTATTTTCTTCTAAGAGACCAAAATACACCCCAAATCAAGTGGGTGGCTCTGTTTTATTCACCAGTCTAATATATATATATTTTCCCCCTTTCTTCTTTCCCCAGTTTCAGGTCTCTTCTGATTTGGTTAGCGTATATTCTTCTGGGGTCTTTGCCACCCTTTTAGTATTTAACTCTCTCATTCATATATTCTTATCTGGATAAAATGACAAGGCAGAAAAACTCACCACAAAAAAAAAAAGAAGAAGAAGAGGCAGTACCAAAGTTTAGGGACCTAATCAATATGGACATTGGTAATATGTCAGAACTAGAGTTCAGAATGACGATTATCAAGGTGCTAGCTGGGTTCAAAAAAGGCAAGGAAGATATTAGAGAAACTCTTTCTGGAGAAATAAAAGAACTAAAATCTAACCAAGTTGAAATTAAAAAAAGCTATTAATGAGGTGCAATCAAAAATGGAGGCTCTTACTTCTAGGATAAACGAGGCAGAAGAGAATTTGTGATATAGAAGACCAAATGATGGAGAATAAAGAAGCTGAGCAAGAGAGACAAACAATTACTGGACCACGAGGGGAGAATTCGAGAGATAAGTGATATCATAAGACAAAACAATATTAGAATAATTGGGATTCCAGAAGAAGAAGAAAGGGGGGGGCAGAAGGTATATTGGAACAAATTATAATAGAGAACTTCCCTAATATGGCAAAGGGAACAAGCATCAAAATCCAGGAGGCACAGAGGATCCCCCTCAAAATCAATAAAAATAGGTCCACGTCCCATCATCTAATAGTAAAACTTACTAGTCTTAGTGACAAAGAGAAAATCCTGAAAGCAGCTCGAGACAAGAAGTCTGTAACATACAATGGTAAAAATATTAGATTGCCAGCAGACTTATCCACAGAGACCTGGCAGGCCAGAAAGGACTGGCATGATATATTCAGAGCACTAAACAAGAAAAATATGCAGCCAAGAATACTATATCCAGCTAGGCTACCATTGAAAATAGAAGGAGAGATAAAAAGCTTCCAGGACAAACAAATATTGAAAGAATTTGCAAACACCAAACCAGCCCTACAGGAGATATTGAAAGGGGTCCTCTAAGCAAAGAGAGAGCCTAAAAGTAGTAGACCAGAATATACAGTAACAGTCACCTTACAGGCAATACAATGGCACTAAATTCATATCTTTCAATAGTTACCCTGAATGTAAATGGGCTAAATGCCCCCAATCAAAAGACACAGGGTATCAGAATGGATAAAAAAAACAAAACCCATCGATATGCTGTCTGCAAGAAACTCATTTTAGACCCAAAGACACCTCCAGATTTAAAGTGAGGGGGTGGAAAACAATTTCCCATGCTAATGGACATCAAAAGAAAACTGGGGTGGCAATCCTTATATCAGATCAATTAAATTTTAAGCCAAAGACTATAATAAGAGATGAGAAAGGACACTATATCATACTCAAAGGGTCTGTCCAACAAGAAGATCTAACAATTTTAAATATCTATGCCCCTAACATGGGAGCAGCCAACTATATAAACCAATTAATAATAAAATCAAAGAAACACATTGACAATAATGCAATAATAGTAGGGAACTTGAATACCCGCCTCACTGAAATGGACAGATCATCCAAGCAAAAGATTAACAAGGAAATAAAGGCTTTAAATGACACACTGGATCCATGAGTGAATGAATGGATAGGGAAGGTGTGGTATCTCTAATCTATAGCATGGAAACTTAGTCCACCGTGAGAAAGAGTAACTTGCCATCTGCCACAACACGGATGGACCCTGAGGTCATTATGCAAAGTCAAATAAGCCAGAGAAAATCAAATACTGGATAATCTCCTTTATGTGTGTTTTCTAAAAGAGCCGAACTCAGAGAAACAGAGAATAGAATGGTTGTTATGGGGGGCTGGGGAGGAAGTAGGGAAATGTTGGTCAAAGAGTCTAAACTTCCAGTTACGAGATGAATAAGTTTGGGGGAATCTAATAATACAGTGTTAGATACTTTGCAGTTGTCAAGATAGTAGATCTTAACCGTTCTCACCATAAAAAGGAAATCATAGTTCTGTGACATGAAGGAGGACCTAGCTAACACTACGGTAATAATCATATCACAGTATTTAAGTGTGCACCTGAAACTTATACAATGTCATGTGTCAATTATATCAGACCCCCTTTTCCATGGGGGTTATATTCCATGATCACCCCATGGATGCCTGAAACCATACATAGTGTCAAACACTATGTGTACTATGATTTTTCCTATACATACATACCTATGATAAAATTTAATTTATAGGGGCGCCTGGGTGGTTCAGTGGGTTAAAGCCTCTGCTTTCAGCTCGGGTCATGATCCCAGGGTCCTGGGATCGAGCCCCGCGTCGGGCTCTCTGCTCAGCAGGAAACCTGCTTCCTCCTCTCTCTGCCTGCCTCTCTGCCTAATTGTGATCTCTGTCTGTCGAGTAAATAAATAAAATCTTTTTTAAAAAAGTTTAATTTATATACGAGGCACAATAAGAGATTCACCACAATAACTAATAGTAAACAGAACAATTGTAACAATACACTGTAATAAAAGTTATGTGAATGTGCTCTCTCTCACCCTCTCTTTCAAAATATCTTACTGTGCCGTAGTCACCCTTCTTCTTGTGGGGCTGTGCTATAACAAAATGCCCATGTGATGAGAGGAAGTGAGTGAATAACATAGGTGTTGTGAAGTTCTGTTAGGTTATTACTGATCTTCTGACAATACGTCAGAAGGATCCTCTGTTTCCAGACCATGTTTGACCACAGGTAACAAACTTCAGATAAAGGGAGATGACTGTGTATCTCAATAAACCATTTCCCATTCCCCCTGCTGAGAGGGCTATGAGCCCCTTAGAAATCATTTTACAATAGGGAGAGTGAGGCCCAAAGCCAGGAAGACTATCCAAGTCCAAGGTTGTGTAAGAAAATATGTAACAGAGCTAGGCCCCAAGACTTCCGAGAGCAGCCTGCTGCAGGATTCCTAGAAGAATCCTTCCTTCCCTTGCCTTTGTAAAATCATCACATCCAAATGGGACGGGTTCTCAGAAGCCATCAAGCTACGAGCATGACAAAGAAACCCTACCTTCCAGATCTGGAAAGGCTCGGCAAGAAGGGCCCTTTGGAGTCTTCTGCTCAAACCCCCTCATTTCACCCAAACACCAAGCCCAGAGAGGGGAGGAGCTATCCCAAGAGCATCACAGAGTCAGGGAAGGGATCAACTTGAACTTAGGTTTTCCTACTTTAATTCTACTTTCCCACAATGCTACGATTCTTCAGTTGTGAGTGTTATGGACTAACTGTGTCCCCCCACCAAAATTCACAGGTTGAAGTCCTAACCCCCAATGGGATTATATGGGGAGTAGGGTTTTAAGGAGGTAATTACAGCTAAGTGACCCCATCAGGGTGAGGTCCTAACACAAAAGACCTTGTAAGGTCCATGACACGAAAAGGGAGAGAGAACAGGAGAGAGAGCATGCACGGAGGAAGGGCCATGTGAAAATAGAGCGAGAAAGTGGAGACAGGCCAAAAGAAGAGGGTCAGGAGAAACCAGCCCTGTCTTCACCTTGACCTAGACCTCCAGCCTCAGAACTGTGATAAAATAAATGTCTGTTGTTTAAGCCACCCTGTAGGTAGCATTTTGTTACCACCCCTCTAGCAGACTAATACAGTAAGGGTCTCCCTCAGGCCCCCTCAAGTATCAGGCATTGATAATTCTGAGGCTTGCTGTGGTCTGAGAAGTGCTACCCTCAGAATCCCTCCACCATGGGCCTCAATGCCTCTCATACACATGTTCAGTTGCGGATCATACCAAAGGCCTGTGAGCTAATTAGAGGCTTTTCAGAGGACTGGGGGAGAGGAATAGATAATAACGAAGAATCAGGACCCTTGAACATAGTGAAAGAAAGTGTTTTGTTATTTCCAGCGTCTTAATTGATGTGTAATTTCTTATTCCTGAAGTCCAGTTGTTATTTCCAATTACTAGGGACTGTTACTACTATCACAGATCTTTAGAACAGCAAAGACGCTCAAAACCCCCACTTGCATTTGAAGAATCAAAAGTTCAGAAAGGTTATGGGACTTTCCTAAGGTCCCCCAGCAACCAGGTGGCAAGGCAGGGACTTGGAATGATACGAATCCTGACTGCTCCACACAGGGACACGTGACCAGGATGGTAGCAGCCCCACACGGCCTCTCCGTGCCACCTCTTGGCTCATCTGTGGCAAATCCAAACCACTGGCCTCATCAAGAACCTCCTTGATGGGGTTTTCCTTCATTTTGATGCAAGCATCCTTGGAATGATGAAGTTCTTCTGGGCCCCTGCCCACCACATTTACCCCTTCCTCACACCCGGCTGGACAGTCAAGTCATCGAGACTGTCCCCACCTCATCCCTCTCTGCGTGGAGGAAGGAGAAATGTGCCACAGAGAAGTGGGCTCTGTGTGGACACCCCCAGACAATCCAGCTATGGTGGGACAGGAGCCGTGCAAGGGTGAGCAGATGGGGAGGCACAGATTTTCCAGAAGTGTAGACGGCCTCACCCCGGCTGCCCCACCAAGCAGAGCCGGCCCACTTCGCGTCTTACCTCCTCCTTTCTGGCACTTAAAAGGATTCTAAAGCCTATACCTCAGCACCAACAATAGGCTCGATTGCTCAAGCACAGTTTCTCACATTCCCTTTTCCTCTCCTGTACTGGGGCCCCTGGACAGCCTTGGGGGAACATTATAAGTTATCATTGTGCCCACTTTATAGGGCACTTCGGGTCCAAGAGGGAAGGTGACTAATCTGAGAACAGCTGGTGATATGGCAGAGCCTGGTTAAGGACCCAGAGGACCTGATTCCAGCTCCCCCTGTACCTCTCTGCCACACCAGCTCTTCCTGGAATCTCTGTTACACAAATCCTATTATGTCTCTGCCTTGCTTAAAACCCCTCTGTGGCTCCCCATTCTGCCAGGCCCATATCCCAGCTCCTGAGCCTGGCTGGGAGGATCCTCATGACCTGGCCCCTTCCTACTTCTGCTATGGTCCCTCCCACTTTGGGCCCTACAACTTGCCTCTGTGCCTTTGCCAATGCTGTTCCTTCCGCCGGACGTGTCCTTCCCCTCCTTCTCCACTTGGCACATGTCCAAAAGGCTCTAGCTTTATTCAAACAGAAAAGAGTGAGTCAATCCTGCCTACCTCTGCCTTTCCCTGTAACTGTGCCTGGGGTTGTAGATGCCACAGCTGCCCTCTCATTGTTGCCCTTTCCAACCAGGCTATGAATGTCTGAAAGGCGGAAACTGGCTCTTGGCCACCTCTGACTCCCCAGCCCCCAGCAGAGCAGGTGCAAAAGGCTGGCTTCATGGACTGGAGTGAATTCCAGCTGCTGTCCACCAAGCTGCATGGATGCAGGGAGCCAATCCCCAAAACCAGAGACTCTGGGAACAAGCATGCAAGAATGCAAATATGCAGACAGACTCTTGGCAAAGCTCCTCCTCTCCCTGCATTAGGAACCCATGAAAGGCTCCAGCAACAATCATGCCTTCAACCCTAATAGCAGAATGTCTATGTGTTCCTGAGGGGTGAGGAGTTGTCTTTCCTGAGGATTTCCCTCCTGCCAGTCCCAACAAGTCAGGATGAGCCAAGTTCTTAGGCAGGTACCAGAAAGACTGTCTCAGTGAGGCCCCAGAACAGACCCTGGAAATGGAGAGAACAGGGACTTCTATAAACTCAGAGAGTCCTTGGGTCTTCACCACACACCTTGTAACACCTGCCCCTCCAAGGGCGGGAAAGGCCATAAAAGAACAAAATCAAACTGGTTAAGGTTGCTGCTTCCCAGCAGATGACTGAGACCAGAGCAATGGCTTCTAATAGGATTAACATACTTACAGCTAAGCATGTGATTATTAAGGCTGGTGGTGGGAGGCAAGGAATCAAAGGATTTTTTTAAAAATACAGAGCTCGATGGTATACCTCTGATGAATTAAATCATGACTTCTGAATCTGAGTACTGGGCATCAGAATTTGTAAGCTGGCAGATGATTCTAATGCCCAGGCATGGTTGAAACCCATCGGCATGGATGCAGGGCTGGGAGCAGTGGCAGGCAAGATCATTCCTTCATCCTACTTCCTTCTCTGAGACTGGCTCCTGCCCGTCACGGGCCAAGTGCAGGCGGGTGATAGAAGGAGCTGTGCTCTCTGTTTTCCCTGGCATCCTGAAGCCCACCATCTGCTCCCGGAGCTATGAGGCCTGGCCTCTGAGAACGAGGCTATGATTGCAGGCAGCTGAGGATGACATCCAGGACACAGATGCCCTTGTGTCAAGCCCAGGACAAGATGGGCTTGGGGACCCCACAGTCATGGAAAAAATAAAAGGTGAGGGGAACACAGGACAAAAGAACTATGATTGATCTTGAAGATCAGCTCATAAAAGTGAATCTCATTTTAAGTCCTCTGGACTGTAAGATCTTTCAGAAGCTGAAGCCTGTCATTTTCTTCTTTCTTCTTTTTAAAGATTTTATTTATTTATTTATTTATTTATTTGAGAGAGAGAGCACAGGGGTGAGGAGACAGAGGGAGAGGGACCAGAAGACTCCCTGCCGTAGGGCTCAGACCCATGACCCTGAGATCACGACCAGAGCTGAAGTCGTTCAACCGACTGAGCCACCCAGGTGCCCTTGGTCTGTCATTTTCAGCTGTACTCCCAGGGCCAGGAAGGGCAGGCATTCGGGACCTCCCTGAACCCTCCCACCAACCAGCGGGAGGTCAGGGAGGCACTGGGATCAGCCCAGGTCAGTACAGAAGACTCCAACGACTCTAGATCTTTGAAGCAAGGAGGGATTTCGTAAAGGAAACTGGGTGCTGCAAAGTCACTTGGAAGGTCAGGATGAGTAGGCCCTCCTCTAGGTGCCCAAGACTGATTTCTCGAATAAGAACTGGTTGACTCCAGGAGAGGCTCCCCCAAGGCTTCTGGGTCCACAGTGCAGCCCCATTACCATGAGTCAGAATCCAGAACCACATAAGCACCACTAGCCCTGGGAGGTTGTCAATGGGACCCTAGGACATTGCCCCAAAGCATCGCGTTCCCATGTCCTCACTCGCCAGCAGAAGGATCAGGAAGAAGCTCTTGGCCATCCAAGTCTCGGGCAGGTGTCTCCAATCAGCAAAGCCTACCCTGCAGCCTGAACCCTCACTGCAAGGGTGTCTGGCAAATGTAGATTTTTAGCTTCCCCAGCTCTGCAGCACAGGAAGACAGCCTAGACAGAGTGGGAAGCAGAGGCTGAGGAAGACAACCCACAGCATCGCTGGCCAATCCATGGCAGCTACGCGGACCATTTCTACAACTTGCAGATAAGGACACTGAGGCATGGGTTAAGTCATTTTCCCAGGGTAACACAGCAAATTAATGGTCAAGTGAAGATCTGAAACCGAAGGATCTGACTTCGAAGTCTCCACTCTTACAGTGAGCCCTTTCAAGAAATGACTGTTTGTAACCTTAAACAACATATTATAAAAGAGACGTACTTTTTAAAAAGATTTTACTTCTTTATATGCCAGAGAGAGAGGGAGGCAGAGGGAGAAGTAGGCTCCCCGCTGAGCAAGGAGCCAGATGTGGGACTCGATCCCAGGACCCTGGGATCATGACCTGAGCTGAAGGCAGACGCTTAACTGACGGAGCCACCCAGGAATCCTGAGACATACTTTTTTTACTGCAGAAAATTACAACATAAAACTTTATTTTTTGATATTATACTATAAAAAATCCCCACAATATGAGGCTTTAAACTCCACAAAACTGCCTGAAGTAGAGTTCACATACTTAAGATTTTTTCTTTTTTTTTCACATACTTAAGATTTTTTTAATAGCCATTGTATAAAAGCCAGTTTCACTTGCTGATAGAAATAGAAGGATAAAGTAACACTACTTCATTCAACTCAAAGTGTATTCCAGGAGAATAGAGAGAAGCCAAGGAACCTCAGCCCCAAGGGATGACCTGCCTTCTAGCGGGGCCATGAAGAGAGGTTCCTGGAGAGGGTTCCGTGAGCTTCCCAGTCCAAGGCTACTTATCACAGAGTCAGAAATGGATATCAAGGAGCTATACTGAAAACCAGGGACAAGCTCATCAGGTTTGAGCAATGGTTCCCAAACCCTCACCTCGGGCACAAGCCCCAGAGGCCTGGCAGGTGGGGAGTTGGGAGAAATCACTGAGCCTGGTCATCACAGCAACTTTTGTCCCTGATTATCTTATCTCAAGGTCCTTGGGTGTTTAGCCACATTTCTTCAATCTTAAAAATCTGCCCTTTACAAGTGGGATCTAAAACCCCCGCCAACAATGGAGTCTGGGAAGACGGCACAGTAGGAGGACCCTAAACTCGCCTCATCCCACAGATACAACTAAAACCCCAGGCAATGTACAGCTGACTTCCTTCTTCCCTGTCTCTAACGCAGACAAGAAAAGAACATTTTAGGAGAAGAAAGAGAGGCTATAAATTCAGATGAGGATTAGGACTAATGGAATTTCCTTTATTCTTTTCATTCTCTTTGCTTTCTGTGACTGCATGAATGATTTACAAGGGTTATCCCTTAACCAAGCATCTTAATCCTTGCTAATTTAGAGCCATGATATGCACAGGGGACTAGGGGGCTAGTTAGCTAGATAAATGACCGAATCAATGCTTGGATAAATTGGTAGTTAGATAAAAGCAGGAGAGAGGGACAGAGACAGGGAGAATAAATGTTTAACAGTCAACCAGCAAGGTCAGGGCTGGAATGATCACTGTCTCCCCAGAAATGTCAAGAAGAACAGTGTGGTTTCGAGGAAGCTACTGGGATATACATGAAAAAAAAAATTCAAATTGATTCAAAAGAAATGGCAGCCACAAGAAATAACAGTCACCAAACTACAAAATGGCAAACAGGGTAATTATGAACATTGGGAATTAGAAACAGAAGAGGAGGGGCACCTGGGTGGCTCAGTGGGTTAAGCCTCTGCCTTCAGCTCAGGTCATGATCTCAGGGTCCTGGGATCGAGCCCCACATCGGGCTTTCTGCTCTGTGGGGAGCCTGCTTCCCCCTCTCTCTGCCTGCCTCTCTGCCTGCTTGTGATCTCTCTCTCTCTCTCTGTATGTCAAATAAATAAATAAAGTCTTAAAAAAAAAAAAAAAGAAAGAAAGAAACAGAAGAGAAAGCCAAATGGAGAGACTGATGAAAAACCTTCATACCTCTATCTACCACCAGGTTCAAAGTCAAGTTCAAACCAATCTGGGAAACCTCTGAGAGATGGCTGCAGCTCCAAGAAATCCTACCAAAGTCACAAGTGGGTGCCCTGCTTCATGGCCGAGCTGTTCCTAACCCTCCAGAGCAGAGGCTCACCCCTGCTCAGGTCCCAGGGGCCCATCCCCGAACCTTGGAGAAACACTCCAAAATTAAAGGCTCACTTTGGCAGATTCCTGCTCTTGCCCAGTTGTGTACTTCCAAAACGGAGGGTAAGCAGCAATAGTGGGGTCCAGCAGCCCTACACGAGTCTAGGAAGTACATGTGGCTCCCTCACGCCCCAGAGCAAAGGCAGCTTCAGACTAGAAGAGCAGGTTCACCACCCAGCCTTCCTCATTGCCCTCCCACCCAGGTGAGGAGGTCCCAGCACTGGGGCTAGGCCTTGGCCCTGTTGTCCGCCTGTAATAGCGTGCTCTCGTAAATGGCTCACTGGTCCTACTGAATGTTCACTGAGCACCTGCCAAGTCAGGACTCTCCTCCCACAGACAGCCCACCTGCCTGGCGCCCGCCTTGTTCTTACTGCCCCTCTCCCAGAGATGTTTGGTGGCAGGTGCTCTGTTATCCAGAGAGAGACCACCACGCCTGCAGAATCCTAAGGATCTCCCTCATCAGGGTCCCTGCAGCTGGTTTCTGCCCACGTCAACCCTCTTCACTGAATACCAGCCCCACCCCTGTTTCAGGCCGCCTGGCAGGGCTCACTGGACACCTCCCACCTTCCCACCGCATCTTTCTCCCTCCGCAGAGTGTTGCTTAGAGGGACAGACACAGACTCTAGAACCAGACTGCCCTGTCCATCTGTCGTGCAACCTTGGGAAAATTCCTTTGCCTCTCTGAACCTCATCTACAGAATGAGGACAACAGCTTCACCAGGCCATGGAGAAAATCCAAGGGATGGCACACATCCTCGCGGAACGCCATGGCTGGCACATAGGGAGGGCTCCCCAAAGGCCAACTCCCTTTCTTTTGCCTCCTCCTACCCCAGATGGCCTATAACTAGTCCTCCTCTCTCAGTCCAGAGATATAACAGTGGTCATTAAAACAAATTTGTCACTTGATTCTATAGCCAGGTGGCACATGACAGCCATTAATTTTTCACATGAAAAATGACTCTGCTAATTGAAAAACATCAAAAAGATTGAGGTTTACACAAATGTTCAGCCCCGTTTATTTTTTCTAATTTACTTTTCAGCAGTCAGTGAGAACTTAATGAGCTCTCGTTTGTGGCTTCCTCTCTATTTATAGGTATTAGAGCCCGTGGTGTTCGAGACGTCTATACCGAGAGTGTCAGGCCTGTGCAACACAGCCAGCAGGGAGCAGTTACAGTGCCCAGACAAATTCCAGGTGGGAATTCCAGGCCTTCAAACACCTCACTGACCTACTCACTGCTCATCAGGAAAACACCTCGGCTACTCCTCTACATCAGCCAGATTCTGTTTTCCTTTCTTGGCCTGCATTTTTCTGTCTTGCAAGTCTTTTTATTGTTTTCATTGGTAGGAAAGGAAAGTAGGTAACACTGACTGAGCAAGTAATCTGTGCCAGGCACTGGGCTGTGCCTTCAGCATGGATCACCTCAGCTCATGTTCATTGTCACACCCTGAGGAAGGGGCCCTAATGAAGCCTATTTCCAGAGGAGATAACTAAGAGGAGACTGGAAATTCAGACACCCAGGTCTCTCTGGATCCAGAGCCCATTTTTTTATTACCATGTCTAGACAGTTTCATTCTCTTTTCAGCAAGCAGTGCATCACTGACGAGCTCTGTTCCTTTGAGGAGGGAGATGGGGAGGGAAAGAGCACCAGGCCAAGAGTCAGAAGACCACAGTTCAAGTCCCACATCGGCCAAGAGTCCCCAGGACCTTGAGCAAGGCCCTCCCCCTCTCTGCCTCTAAGTTTAGCAATCTGGGGTAGGTTTGAAGATGGACCACCGATGCCTGCCCTTCTTCCCCTCTGGCTGACCAGCCACCAAGGACCCACGAGGAATTCGAGTCTGGTACTAATGGCCAGCTTTGTACCCGACAACAGCCAAAAGGAAGAACCCTCTGACAAAGCTGGAAGGGCAAACACCATTGGACAGAGGGTGGAGTGGAAGCCTGCCATCCCTCCCAAATTTAGAGCTTAGAAACCCACAGGACAGGAGGCTGTCTCCCCTGACAGGCATGGGTTGAGGACAGAGTTCCTTGATTCTGGGGGCGAACAGGTCAAAAAGACCCCAAGAGCCCTACCCACCAGGAAAACATACCAAACCAATCCTTGGTAAAGAAAAATAAGAGGTCAGAGAAAGGATGCTCCCAGGGCTGCCTTCCCTGAGCAGAGAGCTCTGATGGCAGGCGTTCCCTCCCTCTCCAGGCCAAGCTGGGCACCTGGGCAGAGGAGGAGAAAGAGCCCCTCAGTTTCTTCCCCTGGAAAAGAAGGGGCTGGGCCACTGAGGCAAGAGGCCAACCAGAAGGCCTAGAAAGCCCAGGAGCAGAGATGGAAAGTGAATGGATTGAGAGGTTTGTTGGTTTCTGGCTGCAGATCAGAGCTGCCATTGGGGAGAGGGTGGAGTATGTGGTTTCAAGAGATGGGTGATGACACCCCTGGAGGTAAGGACCCCTTCCTATTCATTTCTGAGTCCCCTGCACCCCGCATGGAGGGAGCCTGACTCAGGCTCAAACCCAATTCCGTATCTGTTGAACGGATAAGAGAATGAGTAGAAGACCTGTGGTTTCAGCAGTGTCCTGAGACAACGGGCCCCCGGGACTGCTGAGATTTGCTTCAGAGAGGCTGGCTCGTGCTGTTCCTGTTCCTTTTGACCCCAGTCATGTCATGAACAGCTGAGGCAGTGGCAGTGTCTATAACAGTGTCTGTGGGGACATCACAGAAATGGGAATAATTTACTCAGGATATCAAGGTCTTACTCTTCTTGCATAATCACAGACCTCGGGCCTTGAGAAGATATTCAAAACTTAGCCTGGAGCCCTGGACTCCTGATTCCCTTCCCAGTGCTCTTTCCCTGCACCTCTGAGCAGGGGCAGAGGCTTCTGTGGGGACAGAAAAACCCACAGCACGGGACTCTGTGACGACCAGACTTTGTCAACCACTCTTAGCCTTGCTGGCATCCCACAAGCACTTAAAAATCACCATCCTCTTCTCAGACTTCAGATAAATGCCAGGGTGTGGTGGGGGCAGGAAAAAGAGAGGAGATATCATCCTTCCCCTTTCCAATTTTCAAAAATTCTGTTCTGCAGATTACTAATGACGGGAGAGGCTCCATATTGATAAGGGTTCTGAGCCGAAATAAATTTGGGGAACCCCTACAACCCCCCCAGACTGTTATCTCCTCTCAACACTTCACACAGCTTATTAACAATGTAAAGACACTGAGAAGTTCTGCAGTAAAGAACAAATTCATTGGACTACTTCTTTCACTCTGTACCTATTTAACATTCCACAGAACCCTGTCAGGGAAAGAGCCACAAATTAATTTCAACAGCCACGTGGAAAGTGCCGACTCTGACCTCAGCCCCAAGGACTAAAAGCTCTTTAATAGAACAGTCCATCGCTACACGTTTCCCATGCGTCCCGTGAGCATCGCACACGCCCCGGTCAAGCCCCCGGCTTAAGGCACCCATCCCCGAGACCATGGGCATACGGAATGAAGCGCGTGCTCCCTGTTTGATCCCTGGGCAGAAGGAGGAGGAGGCATGACTCGGGCTAGCTTAACAGAGATTTACTTCCCCGGCATCCTTTGGAATGGATATCCTGCATGATTGAGTCGGGCTTTGTTCAATTCTCAAAGCAATTTGCCAGGAGTGAGAAAGGAACGCTTAGTAAAGCAAGTTGGTCAGTCCTGGATGATTACTTCTTATTCCAAAACAATTACTATAAAGGTAAAATGGGTTATGTTGCTGTAAAAAATATGACTCTCTCCAAACAGTAACACATGAATTCCCAACCAGAGCCTCAAGGCCACGGCCAAAAGCAGGCCAGGCGTAGGAGGTATGAGGAAAACATTTTTGCCCTACCAAACAGTGCTGCTTTCCAACAGAATTAAAACAGACAAGGGAGGGCTTGATAAGCAGAAGGGGTGGGGAGCAGTGGGGTGCCCTGGAGACAAGTACCTACTTAGCAGTCTGAGCCCACCCCACAGAGTATCCTGCCTTCTTCCACCCGAACCCCTAGTCCCATTGAACCTTCTAAAAGAATAGAGCAAAGCAGGCTTTCTCAACATAGGCACCACCAAACATGGGGGTGAGGTCCCTCTCTGTTGTGATGAGACTATCCTGGGCGCTGTGGGGTGTTTAGCAGCACTCCTGACCTCCAGCCACTAGATAACACCCCAAACTCTCTCCCCACGTCATCTCCAGACATTGCCGAATGTCCCCAGCAGGTAAGAAGGGAGGCAAAGTTACCGCTGGTTGAGAACCACGAGACTAAAGCAGCATGGGCCTGGGGGAGGCATCCTCACCAGCCCCCCGACTCCAGCACCAACTCCAGGAGAAAACCATGCTCCCAATTGGCCTCTCCCAGACAGCAGAGCCTCTCCAGAGGCTGTCACTTTTCTGGGCACTGGGGGGAACAGGAGTAGCCTGAGTCCCAGGACACAACTGCCCAGTGGCTGGCATCCTAGCAAAGCACGTGCTCCACAGCAGACAGCCAGCGTGGGAGATGGAAGCCAACAGATGTCAGACAGCCCTCCTGACAAGCCAAGAAAACTATCCTGGGAGCCTCTCCCCTTGCCCTACCACCCATTCCTATGCTGTTGAAGGAAAGTGGCTTAAAATAGAAAGGTTTCCAGGGGCGCCTACCTGGCTGAGTCGCTAGAGCGTGTGACTCCTGATCTTAGGGTCATGAGTTCGGTGCAAAGTTTACTTTAAAAAAGAAGAATAAAAGGTAAGTGTGTCTGGAAGACTGAGGGAGGCCTAGCAAACCCTGTCAGAATGCTCCCTCAACACTGATGATCCCTCCAGCGGCCGCCAGCAGGTGACACTGCTGTCTAAAGGCCTGAGTCCCTTTCCCACAATTTCTAACTAAACTCCCTATGGATAACAGCCTAACAGCCTATGGATAACAGACTAACAGAGCAAGAGGCATGCCTCGGCTGGACGTGGATGCTGTGATACAGGGTCCGGAGCTGACTTTGGCTCAAGGTCATTCATTTCAGTCACCCGGGGTTTCCCTTCCCCCGCCCCAACACAAAGACAAGAGCCATCCCCACCCAGCCCAGTCATTGCAAAGTTCAGCTGGACTACTGGGCACGAAGATACTTTGCAAATACACCATGGGCCTGATGTCAGTTCTCTCTGTGAACACCGGGGATGTCGTGAAAGTTGCAAAGTGAGTTGATTTTAATTCACTTAAAAGTAGTTGCTTGGGGCACCTGGGTGGCTCAGTGGGTTAAAGCCTCTGCCTTTGGCTCAGGTCATGATCCCAGGGTCCTGGGATTGAGTCCCGCATCGGGCTCTCTGCTCAGCGGGGAGCTTGCTTCACCCCCCTCTCTCTCTGCCTGCCTCTCAGCCTACTTGTGATCTCTGTCTGTCAGATAAATAAATAAAAAATTTTTTTAAAAGTAGATCCTGTGCAGACATGTGCCAAGGAGAAACCTGGGAAGGAATACCTACCTGCTTTGAATACCATGATTAAGAGCAGGTAAGATGGAAGAGAAGAACATAGGTCAGTGTCTCTAAGATTTTAAATGTGAAAATAAAGGTTGCCTGGGTGGTTCAGCCGGTTGAGCCGCAGCCTTCTGCTCGGGTCATAATCCCAGGGTCCTGGGATCAAGTGCTGCATTGGGCTCCTTGCTTAGCAGGGAGCCTGCTTCTCTCTCTGCCTCTGCCTGCCACTCTGCCTGCTTGTGCTCTCCCTCTCTCTATCACTCTCTCTCGTTCTCTCTGACAAATAAATGAATAAATAAAATCTTTTTAAAAAAAAGATTTTAAATGTGAAGATGAAAACACCTCAGACTCCACTGGAAAAAAAAAAAAAAAAAAGCCCTGCTCTTCCAAGTGGTCCTACCTGTCTCTTTTTTCCCACTTCTTTATAACTTCATTTTCTTTCTTCCCATTCACCTCATTTCCGTTGCTGCTCAGGCACCTCAAACTACTTAATTGTCATTGCCAGCCTCACTCCGAGCCCCGTGAGACAGGACTGCTCAGAGCCCCGTCCCAGCCACTGTACCAAGAAAATGATTATTTGGGGAGGAGACAGCAGCGGCGAGGTGCGGGGTGGGGACAGGACGGGCAGAGAGAGGAAGTGAACAGAGGGCAAGACTGGACCTGACCTCTCTGCGGCGGTAAGTCCCAGACCGGAGAGACAAACCTGGGAGTGGAATAGGGAGCTCACATCAACTGGGGACCTAGGGCGCGCCAGGAACGGTGCCAGGAGCTTCACACAGCTCACTGCCTCCGATCTTGGCAGAATCCTAAGGATGAGGAGGGCAGCCGTCCCCGGAACTTGCTCCATGCAGGGGGAAGGGCAGAGGGAGAGGGAGAGAGAATCTCAAGCAGACCCCATGCTGAGAACAGGGCACAACGCAGGGCTTGGCCCCACGACCCTGAGATCATGACCTGACCCGAAACCAAGATTCGGACGCTTAACTGACTGAGCCACCTAGGCATCCCTCTAGTAACTCCTTCTAACCAAGGGAATATGGCAAACGTACAGGCTGTCCCTTCCACGATCAGGTTACTTAAGATCGCAACATCCACCTTGCTAGCAGACTGCTCCCCTGAGGAAGCCGGTTGTCATGTCGGAGGGGCCCACATAGCAAGAAACTGAGGGCGATCTCCGGTCAACAGCGCACAGGGAACTCCCTTCTGCCAACAACCCCAGGGGCTCAGAATCCCATCCTTCCCCAGCAGAGGCTTCTGCTGAGATCCCAACCCTGGCCAACACCTTGACTGCAGCCTTGTGAAAGATGCGGAAACAATGACCCAGCTCAGCTCTGGTCACAGATTTCTGACCCACAGATATGTGAGATAGTAAATCTGTTATTTTCAGCCACTAGGTGTGTGGGAATAGGTTACACAGCAGTCCATAACCAACACAGCTAGTAAGTGACAAAGGTAGGGCTTATCCCCAGGTGATCTGGCTCCCAAGTCTGTGTCCTCCCCCCACTACACTACATTACATCTCCTGTCCTGTCTCAGGGGATATTATGGTGGTAAGGAAACCTGAGAACCTTTACCATATCCCAGGCCCCTCTTCAAGATTCCAACTGCCTCAGGAGAAGTCTGAGAGGAGAGAAGAGTCTTTATCTTGCCCACACTTACCTAATCGAGGAACCTTCTTCACGGGATGGCTATAGCCTCCTCCCAAGCCAGGATCCCACAGAAGACATTTTGGAAAATGCAGAGACGGGCCTACTCCCCTGATTTTGCAGATGAGGACCCTGAGACTCAGGTTAAAGAACGGTCAGAAGTTACACATACAGGTGTTGAGCCTGGGCCGTGGAGACAAACTAGCCTGAAGAAAGCAGGTCCTGGACCCCTGCGAGTTGTGCCCAGAAGTGATCGGGAGAGCCGCTGTCATCTTGGGCTCAGGAGTGGTCAAGAATCATTCCCTGTGTCAGGGAACTCAGCATTATCATACCTCATTAGTTCACTTTTTAAAAAAATTTTACTTATTTATTTGTCAGAGAGAGAGAGCAAGATAGCCCAAGTAGAAAGAGCAGCAGGCCGAGGGAAAAGCAGGTTCTTTGCCCCAAGCAGGGAGCCCCACGAGGGGCTCAATCCCAAGACCCTGGGATTATGACCTGAGCTGAAAGCAGATGCTTAACCAACTGAGCCACCCAGACATCCCATAGTTCATCTTTCAACAGACCCTAAAGAAATGAGGGAAAGGATGGAGGAACATTGCCAAGTGGTGACGCCCTTCCCCATTCTCTTCCCTCCCCCATTCTACAGATGTGTACACTGAGGTTCACAAAGATTAAGGCATCTGCTCAAGGTAAGGAAATGGCAGAGGGAGGCTCCAAACCCAGGTGGGTCTGAGGACAAAGCCCAGAATTTGAGAAAACACAAGCAGGCAGAAGTTTAGCAGACAGCCCTCCCTAGTCTCTCTGCCTCTCACAGGGAGGTGATGAGAAATGGACACTTTGGGGAGCTTCCAGAGAACTCGCAGTGCTAGAGGAAGGCACTTGCCTCTTCAGCACGGAGGAAACTCAGTCCTTCCCTTTCCTGTTTCCAGAAAACCTTGGCACTAAGGACACCTTTAGAAAGGGAACATTTTATCCCATCAGTGGACAAAGTATAGAAAAATGCCCTCAGGGCTCGCTCAGGGTGTGTGAGCTGGTTCCCTTTTCATAGAGACTTTTATAAATGAAATGAAAGGAGCTACGCTTCATGAAATAACAGAGAGGGAGTTTTGTTTTCAGGATGTCTCGGAAACCGTGTGTGTGTGTGTGTGTGTGTGTGTGTGTGTGTGTGTGTGTGTAGACTCCATCACCCCTGGGTGGGCAAACAACCAGGATTCACTCCACCAACCCATAAGGGACCAGGGAAGAGGAAATTTGCATGGAATGAATTCACTCCCAACTCTGCCCCAGGCACTGAGCATGTATTAGGTTGTGTAAGGCTCAACCTGCAAGGAGATCCGCCCCCCACCTGCTATCCCCAGTTTACAAATCAGAAAAGGGAGGATGGAAGAGGTTAAGCCACCCACACAGGACCACACCTGCACAGTCCGTGGCCAAGGCAGGATCCCTCCCACCCCATCAGTCTGGCTGTGAAACTCACACCCACCCTCCAGCCCAGGCTCCTTCCTAAAGGAGAGATGACAGAAACGGGACGGAGCACACACGAGCGGGTCCCCACCAGCAGCACAGTGCCTGGGATGGCCACTTTGCACACTCAGTGCTTACAGGGATCCTGCAGGCACATTTTATCATCCTCCTTTCACAGATGAGAAGCCAGAAGCTTTCAGAAAGGCTCCATAAATCGCAAGAGACACCATGATCTGGACCTAGGTCTAGCTGATTCCAAACCCTGGGATCTTTCCACCACACTATCAACACTCATTGGCACAAATGTGCCCCTCTTCCTCACCTCTCCACTTCCACTGCCCGACCCCTTCCCAGTCTGCTCATGAAGTGCTGACTCAAGGGGGCTTAGAAACAGGGCTGGGAATAGACCAGTGAGAAATGATGGCTTCCAGGCCACGGCTAAGAACGATTCTCATTTGTGGAGGGGCATGTATTCCCTGGATGAAGGAGGGTTTGGACAAAGGAGAAAACATGTATTTGTTGCCTCTGGCCTAGTTACTGCTTGTTCAGCTACAGTGGTCCCATCTATAAAGCGTAGTCTACTCACCCTTCCCTGAATCCCTGAAGGCAATGAATCCTGCAGGTGCAAGGCAGAGGGAGGACATGGTTTCTGGAGAGGAGCAGCCCATGAGGCAAGTGCCTTTGGTCCAAAGCCAAAATCATTCGAGCACCAAGCGGCTGAAGAAAGCTCACACAGGACAGTATAGGCTCATCTTACACTCTCGCCTTCCTTAGCCCGCTCTCCCCGCCTCTCCATCCTAAAAGGTCCATGAATGTTATATTTCAGTTTCTGGTCTCCTTATCTCTGCCTAGATAGGAACCAATTTGCTTCATTTTGTTGTTGTTGTTGTTGTTGTTAGATTCACTATGTGATTCCCAGTTTTGGTTCACTACATCCATTTAGGAAAGCATTTCAGAATAATGAAACATGTTTTTAAGTAAGTGTTTCAAAAATGAGTCTCCATCTTCTTGCAGGAGGCCAGAGGTCATAGCCTGGGGTTCTACCTCATTCAGTTTTGCCCTTGACCCCTGCCCAGCAGGCTGCCTCAAGTTGTGACTCCCGATGGCATCATCCATTCAGGTACTGGCTAATTCCCTCATTCTCTGAAACGTATTTATCTATTTATTTAACATTCACCAAGTCATCGAGTGTGTTGGTTGCTTGGGAAACATGGTCACAGATGAGCAAAAAATAGATGCTGTCCTTCTCCTTGTGGAATTTAAATTCTAGTGGAGGAGGAAGAAATTAATCATATATATCCATATATATATATATATGGAGAGAGAGAGAGAGAGATCATGATAAGGGCTTGGAAGGAACAATCATGATGCTTTAAGAGCAGATAACAGAAGGACCTGACCCAGGTGGGGAAAGTGATCTGAAGAATGGGGCTGGAACGAGGACTCTGGGACAAGACATTGGGAGTGGTGGCAGCAGGAGAAGCTACGTGCTCTAGGAAATAAGAGGAGAGCAGGCAGGAGGCTAACACAGAGCTCCCAGAGAAAGGTGGCATTTCCTTGGACAAGGGTTGTGGCTACAGGGTGGAAACAATGGACACAGTTACAAGCTATTACAGCCATATCACCGACCAGAGGGTGACAGGAGGTGACAGGACAGGTGGTTGGCTTTGGACCTGGGGAAATGGATGCTCTCACCAACTACTCCCTTGACTGCTCAGAACTGGGCCAGAGTTCATCTCACATCCCTTCTGTCCCAGAAAATGCCAGGCCCCATTCTAGATTCAGTGTAGACAAAAGAGGCATGGCTCCCACACTCGTGTGGAGGTGGACCTTCCTTCCCATGCTGACCCACTGTCAGCCACTGTCGCAGTCCTTTTAGCTGTTGTGACCTTGCTGTCAGCGTCCATTCTGTACCAGTTTCCAGTATCTTCTCATGCATTGTTCATATCCCCATCTCAGCCCCTCATCTAGGGCCCGCATCTGATGACTATGTTTGGCCTTTCCGGTGTCCGTCCTTGCACGCCAGGAGGCCAGACTCTGTTCTTCCTCTGGCTCATCCCACTATTCCTGCAAGGCAGACTTCTATCGTTAAGACAAATGTAAGAGAGTAATTAAAAATTTGTGTGACACAGAGCAGGGAGGCATCAGTTTTTGGTTTTGTTTTGGGGGGAGAACAGTAAATGTGTGAGAATGTGACAATTTTATCTACATAACTCCAGATTACCAGAAAGTAAGAATGGGAAGTGTTTAGATTCTTCTGCAAAGTCATCATTGTAATGATGGGTAGATTTTCTCATTCTAGGTTCTAGAACAAGGATCTAGACAAAGACCAAGCTTGAGTCCCCACTCAGCTATTTATTTAAGTTAGCAGGATCAGGGAATTTAGATAATCTTTCTGAATTTGTTTTCTTTCCCCTGTAAAACAGAAAACAACATCAAGCCCCCAGGGTCCTTATGAGGTCCCAGTGGGGTTGTGGCAATGACAGCCACTGTACACAAGTGGGTCTTGCTACTGCCATCAGGTTTGTGGGCTCATTTTAAAGCCTCTATCCTCGGGTTCACCTTCTTCAAACATATTTTCACTGCCCTCTGTTCAGAGGGGCACTGTGGTCAGCAGAAGACATTTTCAGAGGCCTGACACATACTGTCTCTTCTCTCTCATCCAGAGGAGAAGGGAGTGATGCATTCCAGTCCCAGAATTTCAGCCCAGAGGGCTCTCTCCCTGGCAAGGCCCCCTGACCTCATCCATTTATATGGTGGGTGAATATTTAGTGTGGATCAGTTTTGTGGTGGCTGTCATTTGGGTGCCAGGGGTACAGATTTTTTTTAAAGACAGTGCACTTGAAGAAGCCCATGGTTGGGGGCAAATAGCTGGGTCAATAGACAAGTATCATGATAAGACATTTACCTTATGATAAGGCAGGTGGGTATTTAAGATAAAATGGCAAGCATGAGGGGGAAGATTTATCCAGAATCCGAGAGAGAGAGAGAGAGAGAGGAGGGAGAAGGCATAGGACAGGCGCAGTCAGCCTGTGATCTTCATGGGGCTCGGGAGCGGGAAAGAGATGTTGATGACAGGAGAGCTTTCTTGAAATCAAAACCATATGGGAAAATAGAGAAAGAATCTTTCCCTAAGCCCCTCTCTGGGTATTTGCTTGTCAGGTCAGGGTATTTTTCAGCACAGAGGAATCAAACTTCCTGGATTGGAAAGGGAGACACTTCACTCATATACGTTCTTTCAAAAAGTATGTTGTGATCAAACCCAGGATCTGGTAAGACCCTCCAATGAGTTGTCTTCTTTTTTTTTTTTAAGATTTTATTTATTTATTTGACAGAGAGACAGATCACAAGCAGGCAGAGAGGCAGGCAGAGAGAGAGAGAGGAGGAAGCAGGCTCCCTGCTGAGCAGAGAGCCCGAATGCGGGGCTTGATCCCAGGACCCTGAGATCATGACCTGAGCCAAAGGCAGAGGCTTAACCCACTGAGCCACCAGGTGCCCCAAGTTGTCTTCTTTTCTTTATTCCTTTGCTTCTCCATTTACCTGTAATGGCCAAACGTGATCTATCCCTCCCGCACTGACAAATTAGACAGCCACAAACCTTGAGCTGAGCAACTTTGGGGAAAGCAGCTATTTTTTGCTTTAATCACACACACACACACGCAATAATCAAGAGACAAAGAAATTCACAAACCCTTCACGTTGCGTTCAAAGCCCCATCCCTGTCCTTCACGTGAAAATATTAAGCACCTTCAAGGCAAATCATTGAAATGGCTGAACAATCTCTACTGCAACATTTAATGAGACTTAGAAATCCTAAAATCCTTACGGGGCCATTGCTGACTGGCGATGGAACCGCGTCTGGTGTTTTCTGAAACTGCGGGTGCTTAATCATGTCTAACCAAGTCGGTTATCAATAAAATGTGCATCCATGTCTGAACTCCAGTTGTCTCTGCCTCTGTCACTCAGGGTGTCCCGGAATCTGTCTGAAAAGGATTGGCAAACTTTTTTCTATCAAAGTCCAGATGTTTATGTTTTTTATAATTTATGTTTTGCTAGCCACAGTGTCTTTGTCACGACAACTCAACACTGTCATGGTAAGGCAAAAGCAGCCATAGGTAATCTATAAACAAATGAGCAGGGGCACCTGGCTGGCTCAGTCAATAGAGCATGTGATTCTTGATCACAGGATCATAAGTTCAAGCCCCACACTGGGCGTAGAGATGCCTTTAAAAATAAAATCTTTAAGGGGCACCTGGTGGCTCAGTCAGTTAAGTATCTGACTTTGACGTGGGTCATGATCTCAGCGTCCTGGGATCAAGCTCCAGGTAGGGCTCCCAGTTCAATGGGGAGTCTGCTTCTCTTGCTCCTCTTCCATACCTCCCCTCCCCTCCCTACCCACCTGCTCAAGCTCTTTCTCTCTCTCTGTCTCAAATAAATAAATAAAATATTTTTAAAATGTTTTTTGAAAATAAAATCTTTAAAACAAATAAAAAACAAACCAAAAAAAATGAGTAGGTCTATATTCCAACAAAACTTCATGGGCACCAAAATTCAAATTGCATATAATTTTCATGTGTCATGAAATATGATTCTGCTTTTGATTCTCTTTACACCACTAAAAAAATGTAAAAACTATTCTTAGGCCATAGCAGTCCAGAAACGGGCAGCCAGGTGGATTTAGCCTACCAGCGGCAGTTTGCCCACTTCTGATTTTTGAGTGATGGGTTGTATTATGTTGGAACAGTTCAAAGAACATAAACTCTGGGGCACCTGGGTGGCTCAGTTGGTTAAGCGTCCGACTCTTGGTTTTGGCTCAGCTCATGATCTTATATTATATTAGCTCATCTTCCCTTGTTGCAACGGATTCAATAATGAAGCATGAAATGGATTTGCTCCCAACACAAGAAAAACCAGCCCCTTATCATGTTGACCTGAAGTCTCCCCAGCCTGGCCCTTTTCCTCTTGGTGGCAGTGCCTGACCTGGCCCCTGGAGGGCTGGGTATCAGCTACCATTAAATATCAGGGAGAGACTAATGAAGACTAATGAACTGATACATCAAGCTGGGTCCCATCTCTCTATGAAAGCATCCCATTAGGGACACAGGGTCTCTTTGAGAGGATTTACAGTAGCAGCAAATGTCAGTGGCAATTATGTGTGTCTCATCTTTCTTAACAGAGCTGCCACCTAGGGCGCCTGGGTGGCTCAGATGGTTAAGCATCTGCCTTCACCTCAGGTCATGATCTCAGGGTCCTGGAATTGAGCCCCACATTGGGTTCCCTGCCTGGCAGGAAGCCTGGTTTCCCTCTCCCAGTCCCTCTGCTTATGTTCCTACTCTCACTGTCTCTGTCAAATAAATAAATAAAATCTTTAAAAAAAAAAAAAAAAGAGCTTCCACCCACTCCCCCCTACCCTCAACCTCCCTCCAGCTCCCTAAGGTTTGCAATGATCAAAGCTAACAATCACAAAACTACAGGTAAGAGCATCCTCTCCCAAGCGAGTTAGTCCCACAGGCTGGATGGAGGTGGGCGGGGGGGCATCCCTCCCCATCACGGATGGAAAAAGTGAACAATGAGACCCAGGAAGAAATGAGGTAGGGAGGTAGTCTGAGATTCTTGAGGCTGGAGACTGGAATCCAAGTGGGGTCTTCAGAACCAACAAAACTTGATCCTTTCCAGCTGTGAAAATATCCACAAGTTATTTTACAAAGGCATGCTCTGACTTACTGCTTCTTGAGGAATGGGATCAGAAATCCCCCCATATAAAATGCTTTCTGTCAGATCTTGAGAACACCCAAGGAAGTTTATTGTCACTGGCCAAGGCTCCACAGTTGAACAGGTGTCATCAGGAGGAGTAGATGAGGTAGGGACAATGATGCTTTAGAATTAGGAGTCCATGTCCAAATATCTGCCACTTACTGGCTTGTGACCCTGAACTTACTCAAACAAGATAACTGATGAGACAGCACCTTTTGAGCTATTGGGTTTTCCTGTTAGCATTTCTTCCAGAAAGATCCTTCTGACCACAAATTCCTCTCCAAAGATTTAATGCCTTCAGTGAGATGCTTAATGGCAGGGGGTACTTCATGTCCCTCGCTATCCCCAGCAACCAGCCAAGTGCCCAGACCTAGAAAGTGCACAAAAGGTCCAAAGTCTACCTATTGACTTAGGAGTTTTTGAAAAGAGGAACAGAGAAACTAGGGGGAATGAAGCTATGAATGAAATAGTTCAAGGTAATTCCCATAATTAATGTTTCCAGATGGAAAGTTCCACTGAGCACACAGAACAAGGGATGCAGAAAGCCACATACCAAGGCATGTCATTACAAAACCTTGTGTTACCAAAAATAAAGAAGAGATTCCAAAAGTTTCCAAAGGGAAAGATCTTTTTCTAAGTTACCTTGAAAGAAAGAGAATTTTAATATTAACCAATTTCTCAGTAACAATACTGTACTTGGTAAGAACGATGTCCTAAAATTCTAAGGGAGTTAATTTTTCGACTTATGTAGATATTCTCAAGCATCCACATTCTTAAAAAAATTCTCTTGGGGTGCCTGGGTGGCTCAGTGATTAAGCATCTGCCTTTGTCTGAGGTAATGATCCTAGGGTCCTGGGATCGAGCCCTGTGTCGGGCTCCCTGCTCAGTGGGAAACCTGCTTCCCCCTCTTCCCCTCCCCCTGCTTGTGCTCTCTCTTTCTCGTCATCTCTCTCTCTGTCAAATAAATAAATAAAATCTTTTTTTAAAAAATTCTCTAATACACCTTATTTTAGGAAGATTTTTGAGAAGGCACTAGAGCAAAACAAGAAGCCAAGCCAAGAAAATGGAAGATGTGGGACCAGGAAACACAGGTATAACAACCAAGAGAACAGAAGGAGAATCCCCGATTCCAGATGGGGCAGAAGGAAGGAAGCAGATACCTGATCTAATGGCACAGCTTGGGGTGGGAGTGGTGTAGGGTGAATATAAAGGAAGGCAATACAAGAAATTAAATGTAATCAAAATACACCACTTCTATTTGCAGTAAATAATATTTATAGTCATAATAATGGAAATAACATTTAACCAAAAATAACAAAATTGCTATATTGGAAGGATTGAATAGGGAAGGGGAGACTGGTGCAATAGACATAAATCCTCATTTATTACAGCAGGAAGAAAACAGAAAATGACTGAAGCTGATAGATCATGAAATTGTAGCATGGGAATATTACTTAGAGATATAGAAGCAACTACCAGAAGGAAGGACTAAGGGGATTCAAAATGGCAGCCTCCAAGAATTAGGACCAAGGTTTAATGGAGGTGAGGTAGGGAGTGTCCTTTCACTGTAAGCCTTTGGTTATCACTTGATTTCTTTTTTAAGATTTGTTTATTTATTTGAGGGAAAGAGAGAGAGAGAGTGAATGTGAGTGAGGGTAAGGGAAGAGGGGGAGAATCTCAAGCCAACTCCACACGAGCACAGAGCCCAACCCAGGGCTCCATCTCATGACTCTGAGATCATGACCAGAGCCAAAATCAAGAGTCAATCATCCAACCAATTGAGCCACCCAGGTGCTCTGGTATCACTTGATTTCTCAATCATACATATTGTTTTCACAAAAATTTTAAATCAGAGTGAAGTATGACATGAAACAAAAAACCTTATGAACAAAGACTAAAGGAAGAACAGAAATCAACTTATGTACTAGGGGCTTTGGGTGATTGTTTTCTTTCCCTTTGTTACATTTTGCTATGGGGTAAAACTGTATATATGTACATAGATATACATATGTTATATACCTTATATACTATATAATAATTATTACATACTATATCTTCTTATATCTATCTACTATCTATTTATTTATAGGTTAGGCCTAATTTCAGTACTTGCTATAGCATGAAAATACTTAAATTGTTATAAAAATGATTCTGGGAAAGAGGCAAGATGACGGAGGAGTAGCGGACTAAAATGACCTCAGGTTGCAGGAGTTCAGCTAGATAGGTAACAAACCATTCCAAACACCTACAAACTCAACAGGAGATCAAAGAGAAGAAGAGCAGAAATTCTAGGAACAGAAAATCAACCACTTACTGAAAGGTAGGACGTGCGGAGAAGTGAGTCTGAAGCAACAGGAAGATAGACCACATGGGGAGGGGTCAGTTCCCAGCAAGCGGTGGAGCAGCGGAGCACAGAATCCAAACTTTTAGAAGTCTGCTCCACTGAGGGACATAGCTCCAGAGGCTAAGCGGGGGTGGGGCCCTCACAGGGACAGTGTGGTCTCGGGCCCTGCGGCGTCACAGAAGGATCAGGGGTGTCTGACTATAGCAGAGCTCCCAGGTATTAGAACGGGGAAGCTGGCTGCAGAGACAGAGCCAAGCAGGGAGCTCTCAGCTTGGGATTACCTTAAACTGTGATCTGTGGCACAATCAGACCACTGCTCTTTGAGCAGGACCCCACAAGTGGCAGATCTAGGGAGACTCACCTTCCTCCTCTGGAGGCAGGACTCTGCTGGGTTTGGACACTCCAAACGGGGCCATGCACCAGAGACAGAAACGCTCAGTCACAGGCCAGGTGAGCTCAGAGTATAGCCGGGGACCAGGGAGACAGGAATGATTGAGCACTTTTCCCTGAGGGTGCACTGGGGAGTGGGGCCCCAAGCTCTTGGCTCCTCCAGGCTGGAGATTGGGAGGCCTCCATTTTCATTCCTGTCCTCCAGAGCTCTACGGAAAGCAATCAGGGAACAAAAGATCCCGAGAGTGAACCCGAACCCAAGTAGATTGCTTAGCCCCTGACAAGGGCGGTGCCACCTCAGGCAAAGACAAACGAGAATCACTACAACAGGAGATCAGCAAGAACATCCAGCCAAGACCAAGCTCACTGATCAAGTAGAACAGCGGAATTCCAGAGGAGAAAACAAAGCATGGAATTCATGGCTTTCTCCTCATGATTCTTTAGTTTTGCAAAGGTAATTAAATTTTTTTAACTTTATTTTTTTCTTATTCTAATTTTTTTAACATTTCTTCTTTCCTCTTTTTAAAGTTTTTTTTTAAAGATTTTATGTATTTATTTGACAGATAGAAATCACAGGTAGGCAGAGAGGCAGGCAGAGAGGAGAGAGGAGGAAGCAGGCTCCTTGCCAAGCAGAGAGCCTGATGTGGGGCTCAATCCCAGGACTCTGGGATCACGACCTGAGCCGAGGGCAGAGGCTTTAACCCACTGAGCCACCCAGGCGCCCCCTCCTCTTTTTAAAGTTTTAAAACTAGTTTATCTTAACAATACCTTTCTTAAAGAAATCTTTTTAAACCTTCATTATTATAGCCATATTATATCCTTCATTGTATCTAACTTTATTTTCTGTATACATATAGGGTTTGTTCTTCTAAAAAATTTTGGGATACAATTTTTTTCTAGTAGGTCAAAATATACCCTAAATCTAGCACAGGACTTTGTTCTAGTCTCCAGCCTGAGCAAATTCTCTCCACTTTCTTTTTCTTTCTTTTTCCAACCAACTTATCTTATCAATTCCTTTTTTAGAAATTTTTTTAATTTCCATCTTTACAGTCATATTCTATCCTTTCATCATGTTTACCCTTATTTTTGTATATATGGTTTTCTTTCTTTAAAATTTTGGGAGGTAGTTTCTTCTAAGAGACCAGAATACACCCAAAATCAAGTGGGTGGCTCTTTTCTATTCACCAGTCTAATATATATTTTTTAATTTATTTTTACCCATTTTTCCCCATTTGGGGTCTCCTCTGATTTGGGTAGCACACATTTTTCTGGGGTCTTTACCACCCTTTTAGTGTTTTATTCTCTCATTGATATATTCTTATCTGGATAAAATGACAAGGCTGAAAAACTCACCACAAAAAAAAGAACAAGAGGCAGTACCAAAAGCTAGGAACCTAATCAATATGGACATTGGTAATATGTCAGGTCTAGAGTTCAGAATGACAATTCTTAAGGTGCTAGATGGGCTCAAAAAAGGCATGGAAGAAACCCTGTCTGGAGAAATAAAAGCCCTTTCTGGAGAAATAAAAGAACTAAAATCTAACCAACCTGAAATCAAAAAAGCTATTAATGAGGTGCAATCAAGAATGGAGGGTCTTGGGACGCCTGGGTGGCTCAGTTGGTTAAGCAGCTGCCTTCAGCTCAGGTCATGATCCCAGAGCCCTGGGATCGAGTCTCACATCGGGCCCCTTGCCTGGCAGGGAGCCTGCTTCTCCCTCTGCCTCTGCCTGCCACTCTGTCTGCTGTGCTCGATCGCCCTCTCTCTCTCTAACAAATAAATAAATAAATAAATAAATAAATCTTTTAAAAAAAAAAGAATGGAGGGTCTTACTGCTTGGATACATGAGGTAGAAGAGAGAATTAGTGATATAGAAGCCCAAATGATGGAGAATAAAGAAGCTGAGCAAAAGAGAGACAAACAACTACTGGACCACGAGGGGAGAATTCGAGATATAAGTGATACCATAAGACAAAACAATATTAGAATAATTGGGATTCCAGAAGAAGAAGAAAGGGGGGGTGCAGGAGGTATATTGGAGCAAATTATAATAGATAATTTCCCTAATATGGCAAAGGGAACAAGCATCAAAATCCAGGAGGCACAGAGAACCCCCTCAAAATCAATAAAATAGGTCCACATCCTGTCATCTAATAGTAAAACTTACAAGCTTAGTGACAAAGAGAAAATCCTGAAAGCAGCTCGAGACAAGAAGTCTGTAACATACAATGGTAAAAATATTAGATTGCCAGCAGACTTATCCACAGAGACCTGGCAGGCCAGAAAGGACTGGCATGATATATTCAGAGCACTAAACAAGAAAAATATGCAGCCAAGAATACTATATCTAGCTAGGCTATCATTGAAAATAGAAAGAGAGATAAAAAGCTTCCAGGACAAACAAAAATTAAAAGAATTTGCAAACACCAAACCAGCCCTACAGGAAATATTGAAAGGGGTCCTCTAAGCAAAGAGAGAGCGTAAAAGTAGTAGACCAGAAAGGAACAGAGACAATATAGAGTAACAATCACCTTACAGGCAGTACAATGGCACTAAATTCATATCTTTCAATAGATACCCTGAACGTAAATGGGCTAAATGCCCCCAATCAAAAGACACAGAGTATCAGAATGGATAAAAAAAACAACTCATCAATATGCTGCTGTCTGTAAGAAACTCATTTTAGACCCAAACACACCTCCAGATTGAAAGTGAGGGGGTGGAAAACAATTTCCCATGCTAATGGACATCAAAAGAAAGCTGGGGTGGCAATCCTTATATCAGATCAATTAAATTTTAAGCCAAAGACTATAATAAGAGATGAGAAAGGACACTATATCATACTCAAAGGGTCTGTCCAACAAGAAGATCTAACAATTTTAAATATCTATGCCCCTAATATGGGAGCAGCCAACTATATAAACCAATTAATAACAAAATCAAAGAAACACATTGACAATAATGCAATAATCTTAGGGTACTTTAACAGCCCCCTCACTGAAATGGACAGATCATCTGAGCAAAAGATCAACAAGGAAATAAAGACTTTTTTTTTTAAGATTTTATTTATTTATTTCACAGAGAGAGAGAGATCACAAGTAGGCAGAGAGGCAGGCAGAGAGAGAGAGAAGAGGAGGCAGGCTCCCTGCTGAGCAGAGAAGCCAATGCGGGGCTCGATCCCAGGGCCCTGGGGTCATGACCTGAGCTGAAGGCAGAGGCTTTAACCCACTGAGCCACCCAGGTGCCCCGGAAATAAAGACTTTAAATGACACACTGGACAAGATAGACATCACAAATTTATTCAGAACACTCCATCCCAAAGCAACAAAATATACATTCTTCTCTAGTGCATATGAAACATTTTCCAGAATAGATCACATCCTGGGTCACAAATCAGGTATCAACCAGTACCAAAAGACTGGGATCATTACCTGCATATTTTCAGACCACAATGCTCTGAAACTAGAACTCAATCACAAGAGGAAAGTTAGAAAGAACTCAAATACATGGAGGATAAAGAGCATCCTACTAAAGAATGAATGGGTGAACCACGAAATTAAAGAAGAATTGAAAAAATTCATGGAAACAAATGATAATGAAAATATAACTGTTCAAAATCTGTGGGACACAGCACAGGCGGTTCTGAGAGGAACATACATAGCCATAGAAGCCTTTCTCAAGAAAGGTCTCAAGTACACAACCTAACCCTACACCTAAAGGAAGCTGGAGAAAAAAACAGTAAAGAAAGCCTAAACACAGCAGGAGAAGAGAACTCATAAAGATCAGAGCAGAAATCAATGAAATAGAAACCAGAAGAATAGTAGAACAAATCAACGAAACTAGGAGCTGATTCTTTGAAAGAATTAATAAGATTGATAAACCCCTGGCCAGACTAAAAGAAAAGAGAAAGGACCCAAATAAATAAAATCATGAATGATAGAGGAGAGATCACAACCAACACCAAAGAAATACAAACAATTATAAGAACATATTATGAGCAACTATACACCAGAAATTTGACAATCTGGAAGAAATAGAGGCATTCCTAGAGAGATATAAACCACCACAACTGAACCAGGAAGAAATAGAAAACCTGAACAGACCCATAACCAGTAAGGAGATTGAAGCAGTCATCAAAAATCTCCCAATAAACAAGAGCCCAGGGCCAGAAGGCTTCCCAGGAGAATTCTACCAAACATTTAAAGAAGAATACCTATTCTCCTGACACTGTTCCAAAAAACTGAAATTGAAGGAAAACATCCAAACTCATTTTATGAGGCCAGCATAACCTTGATCCCAAAACCAGACAAAGACCCCATCAAAAAGGAGAATTATAGATTAATGTCCTTGATGAGCAGAGATGCAAAAATTCTCACCAAAATACTAGCCCATAGGATCCAACAGGACATTAAAAGGATTATTCACCACGACCAAGTGGGATTTATTCCTGGGCTGCAAGATTCAACATCCACAAATCAATCAATGTGATACAATACATTAGTAAAAGAAAGAACAAGAACCATGTGATACTCTCAATAGATGCTGAAAGAACATTTGACAAAGTACAGCATCCTTTCTTGATCAAAACTTTTCAAAGTGTAGGAATAGAGGGTAAATTCCTCAATATCATCAAAGCCATCTATGAAAAACCCACAGCAAATATCATTCTCAATGGGGAAAACCTGAGAGCTTTTCCCCTAAGGTCAGGAACATGGCAGGGATGTCCACTATCACGACTGCTATTCAACATAATACTAGAAGTCCTAGCTTCAATAATCAAGACAACAAAAAGAAATTAAAGGCATCCAAATTGGCAAAGAAGTCAAATTCTTACTCTTTGCAGATGATATGATACTTTATGTGGAAAACCCAAAAGACTCCACTCCAAATCTGCTAGAAGAACTTATACAGGAATTCAGTAAAGTGTCAGGATATAAAATCGGTGCTCAGAAATCAGTTGTATTTCTCGATACCAACACCAAGACAGAAGAAAGAGATTAAGGAGTCGATCCCATTCACAACTGCACCCAAAACCATAAGATACCTAGGAATAAACCTAACCAAAGAGGCAAAGAATCTGTACTCAGAAAATTATAAAGTACTCATGGAAGAAATTGAGGAAGACACAAAGAAATGGAAAAACATTCCATGCTCATGGGTTGGAAGAACAAATATTGTGAAAATGTTTATGCTACCTAAAGCAATCTACACACTTAATGCAATCCCTATCAAAATATCATCAATTTTTTTCAAAGAAATGGAACAAATAATCCTAAAATTTATATGGAACCAGAAAAGACCCCAAAGAGCCAGAGGAATGTTGAAAAAGAAAGCCAACGTTGGTGGCATCACAATTCCAGACTTCAAGCTCTATTACCAAGCTGTCATCATCAAGACAGTATGGTACTGGCACAAAAACAGACACATAGATCAATGGAATAGCATAGAGCACCCAGAAATAGACCCTCAACTCTATGGGCAAGTAATCCTCAACAAAGCAGGAAAAAAATGTCCAATGGAAAAAAGACAGTCTCTTCAACAAATGGTGTTGGGAAAATTAGACAGCTACATTCAGAAAAATTAAACTGAACCATTTCCTTTCACCACACACAAAAATTGACTCAAAATGGATGAACAACCTCAAGGTGAGACAGGCTTCCATCAAAATCCTTGATAAGAACACAAGCAGCAACTTCTTCAGCCTCAGCAGCAGCAACTTCTTCCTAAAATCATTGCCAAAGGCAAGGGAAGAAAGAGCAAAAATGAACTATTGGGACTTGATCAAGATCAAAAGTTTTTGCATAGCAAAGGAAACAGTCAATAAAAACAAAAGACAACTGACAGAATGGAAGAAGATATTCACAAATGACATATCAGATACAGGGCTAGTATCCAAAATATATAAATAACTTGTCAAACTCAACACCCAAAGAACAAATAATCCAATCAAGAAATGGGCAGAGGACATGAACAGACATTTCTGCAAAGAAAACATCCAGATGGCCAACAGACACATGAAAAAAATGCTCAACATCCCTCAGCATCAGGGAAATACAAATCAAAACCACAATGAGATACCACCTCACACCAGTCAGAATGGCTAAAATTGACAAGTCAGGAAATGACGGATGTTGGTGAGGATGTGGAGAAAGGGGAACCCTTCTACACTGTTGGTGGGAATACAAGATGGTGGAGCCATTCTGGAAAACAGCATGGAGGTTCCTCAAAAAGTTGAAAATAGAGTTACCTTACAACCCAGCAAGTGCACTACTGGGTATTTACCCTAAAGATACAAATGTAATGATCTGAAAGGGCATGTGCACCTGAATGTTTATAGCAGCAGTGTCCACAATAGCCAAACTATGGAAAGAACCTAGATGTCCATCAACAGATGAATGGATAAAGAAGATGTGGTATATATATATAATGGAATACTATGCAGCCATCAAAAGAAATGAAATCTTGCCATTTGCGATGACATGGTTGGAACTAGAGGGTATTACGCTGAGCGAAATAAGTCAGTCAGGGAAAGGCAATTATCATATGATCTCCCTGATATGAGGAATTTGAGAGGCAGGTTTGAGGGGTAAGGAAGGAAAAAATGAAACAAGATGGGATCAGGAGGGAGACAAACCATAAGAGACTCTTAATCTCACAAACAAACTGCTCCTGGGAGGAGGGTATGGAGAGGGTGGTTGGGTTATGGACATTGGAGAGTCCATAATGGTGAGTGCTGTGAAGTGTGGAAGCCTGATGATTCACAGATCTATACCCCTGGGTCAAATAATACATTATATGTTAATAAAAATAATTAATAAATTAAAAAAATTTAAAAACCAAAAAGGATTCTGGAAAGATGGTAGCTAGCAGTGGGATCATAATTTCTTAATGATCTCCAAATTAAAGAAAAAAGAAGAAGCAACTAGATAACAAAACCAAAAAATGACCAACATTTACATCAAAATGTGACAAGGTATACTCGTGAACCCCAAAATCCAAATGAGTGGGGGCAAACCACAATGGCCACAAGACCATCCCTGTCGGCCCTGTGAGTATCCATCAGGAGGAAGTGGAGAGAAGCAGTGAGAACCCTGATAGAGGCCACAGTGTTCTCTAGGAGACACTGAGGGCAAATCTCAGAACAGCAGCTGCCATGGGGAAGAGTCTGGCCATCCCCAAGCCTGGGTGAGCAGAAGGGGTCTGCTGTGAAGGCCAAGGGCTTACTTCTCGAGGACACACAGTGCACCCGAAAGGAATGTGCATTCAACAAAATGAACCAATGACTAGTTCCAATCAAGTTCGAACACATTTTTCAAATAACCAGACATAAAAGAACATTATGGGTCAGAGTTAGAAAGGCTCAGAAGTGAGGTGAGATACCCAGGAAAGAACAGAAAAGGGAAGGAAAGCACCATTTCAGAAATGAAGACTAGAGCAGAGGAACACAAGATCAGATAGACACATGTTTCTTAAGAGAAACAGAAGGTGAAAACAGCAGCTGGGAGGGCAGGGGTGGGGAAGCATTGAAATAAAAAGAAATAAAGAACAGATAAAAAAGTAAGACTGGGGCACCTGGGTGGCTCAGTGGGTTAAGCCTCTGCCTTCGGCTCAGGTCATGATCTCAAGGTCCTGGGATCGAGCCCCGCATCGGGCTCTCTGCTCAGTAGCGAGCCTGCTTCCCTCTCTCCCTGCCTGCCTCTCTGCTACTTGTGATCTCTCTCTGTCAAATAAATAAATAAAATCTTTTTTAAAAAATAAAATAAAAAATAAAAAGTAAGACTGACAAATACTGAAGACAGGTAAGAATATCAACCAGAGAGCAGAGCTCCTGAAGAAAACCCACACAAGGGAACAGAACAGATACCATGCAGGAGAATTCAGGAACACTTTCCTCTGTCACTGTATTGTACACCTGACACTAATAGAACTCTGTATGCCAACTACACTGGAATTTAATCAGTTAAAATGTTAAAACACTTAATAGAAAGAAAGAAACAAAGAAAACTTCCCCGAAATTAAAAAAAAAAAAATTGAAACCTCCCATTGAAAGAGCAGACATCATACCTAAGAATACCGACCCAGAATGACGAGCACCAAGACATTCTGGTACAATGACTCCGGACTTTTCAAGAAAAAAGAAAAACGCTTTCAACCATCTGGAAAATCAGAGCATTGGACTTCATAAGGGAAAGAAATTCAGATTATTATGAGACCTTCCAACAGCAACACTTTATGCCGAAAGGAAAAGGAGTGATCCCTTTAAGATACACGAAGAATAGAAGTAGGAGGCCAAGAGTTTGAATCTGGTAAAACTGACCTTAAAGCGATGAAGGCTGTTGGCATGAGAGCTGAAACTGGGCCCCCAGACATCAAGGAGAGCCAGAGGTAAGAGGCAGGGCACCCCCCTTCCTAAGCAAGGGAACTTCCTTCCTAGGCTGGTCTCAGGCAGCTGCAAGACGAGCAGATCTCCACCTCCACCCGCCAGAACCTGAAAAGCTTCAGTAGAGGCCTTCATGGGGTTCAACCGTGTCTCTCCTCCAGATTGCAACAGACTGCGGTCTCAATGCTGCGTCCTGACTCCAGCTTCCAGGGTGGGCAAGGCCAGCGGGAGGCCCACTCCCAGGACAGCGGAGGGGGTGGGGGGCTTCTGCTTGCCCCAGCCAGCTCACAGGTCAACCCATGATCACGTCCTCTCAGTGACCTCTTCCAACAAAGACACAGACCAACCTTATCAACATGCACTAAATTCACTGCTCCACCCCCAGTTCTGTCTACAGAAAATGTTTAGGCACAGTAACCAAGCTCAGTAGCAATAAGCAACACTAGCAACCAGAGTATATGGTCCTAAAATACAATTTCTCTTTTGAAGAAAGCAGTTGATTGTCAGAGATATGGCTCCCACAAGGTCTGGAGCAGGAAATATGCAAGATGAACTTGGGACATTCTGTCTTACCAAATAGCAAGGGAACAATTTTAAAAACCATTAGAGGGAGGAGTCAAGATGGCGGAGAAGTAGCAGGCTGAGACGACATCAGGCAGCAGGAGATCAGCTAGATAGCCTATCAAACCATTCCGAACACCTACGAATCCAACAGGAGATCGAAGAGAAGAAAAACAACAATTCTAGAAACAGAAAATCGACCACTTTCTAAAAGGTAGGACCAGCGGAGAAGTGAATCCAACGCAACGGGAAGATAGACCCCAGGGGGAGGGGCCGGCTCCCGGCAAGCGGTGGAACAATGGAGCACAAAATCAGGACTTTTAAAAGTCTGCTCCAAGGAGGGACATCGCTCCAGAGGCTAAACTGGGGTGAAGACCTCACGGGGACAGCGTGGACTCAGGTCCTGTGGGGTCACAGAAGGATCAGGGGTGTCTGAGTGTCACAGAGCTCACAGGTATTAGAGCAGGGAAGCTGAGGTTTCCTAGAGCCGTGGTCTGTGACACGGGCTGGTGCTCTGTGACACGGGCTGGTGCTCTGTGCGAGGGGTCCCCACAAGATCCGAGGAGACTCCGACCCGGGAGAGCTCAGGGATCTACGGAGTTCGGAGACTCCAGGTGGGACTCTACCAGAGACAGAGATGCTTGGTCACAGGCTGGGTGAGCTCGGAGCGCTCCCAGAAGCCAGTGAGACGGGACAGATTACACACAATTTTCTCCAAGCGCGGCCGGAGGCTGGGGAGACGGAAGTGATTTAAACGCTTTTCTCTGAAGGCGCACTGAAGACTGGGGCCGCTAGCTCTCGGCTCCTCCGAGCCAGAGATTGGGAGGCCGCCATTTTCATTCCCATCCTCCGGAACTCTACGGAAAGTGTTCAGGGAACAAAAGCTCCCAAAAGCGAACCTGAGAGGATTATTTAGCCCGGCCCCTGTTAAGGGCGGTGCAATTCCGCCTGGGGCAGAGACACTTGAGAATCACTACAACAGGCCCCTCCCCCAGAAGATCAACAAGAAATCCAGCCAAGACCAAGTTCACTTAACAAGGAGAACAGCGGATTCTTATCTGGACAAAATGACAAGGCAGAAAAATTCACCACAAAAAAAAAGAACAGGAGGCAGGACCGAAGGCTAGGGACCTAATCAATACAGACATTGGTAATATGTCAGATCTGGAATTCAGGATGATGATTCTCAAGGTTCTAGCCAGGCTCGAAAAAGGCATGGAAGATATTAGAGAAACCTGTCAGGAGAAATAAAAGCCCTTTCTGGAGAAATAAAAGAACTAAAGTCTAATCAAGTGGAAATAAAAAAAAGCTATTAATGAGGTGCAATCAAAAATGGAGGCTTTTCTCTACTACAAAGCTGTCATCATTAAGACAGTATGGTACTGGCACAAAAACAGACACATAGATCAATGGAACAGAATAGAGACCCCAGAAATAGACCCTCAACTCTATGGTCAACTAATCTTCGACAAAGCAGGAAAGAACATCCAATGGAAAAAAGACAGCCTCTTCAACAAATGGTGTTGGGAAAATTGGACAGCCACATGCAGAAAAATGAAATTGGACCATTTCCTTACACCACACACGAAAATAGACTCAAAATGGATGAAGGACCTCAACATGAGAAAGGAATCCATCAAAATCCTTGAGGAGAACACAGGCAGCAACCTCTTCGACCTCAGCTACAGGAACTTCTTCCTAGGAACAACGCCAAAGGCAAGGGAAGCAAGGGGAAAAATGAACTATTGGGACTTCATCAAGATCAAAAGCTTTTGCACAGCAAAGGAAACAGTCAACAAAACCAAAAGACAACTGACAGAGTGGGAGAAGATATTTGCAAACGACATATCAGATAAAGGGCTAGTATCCAAAATCTACAAAGAGCTTAGCAAACTCAACACCCAAAGAACAAATAATCCAATCAAGAAATGGGCAGAGGACATGAACAGACATTTCTGCAAAGAAGACATCCAGATGGCCAACAGACACATGAAAAGGTGCTCCACATCACTGGGCATCAGGGAAATACAAATCAAAACCACAATGAGATACCACCTCACACCAGTCAGAATGGCTAAAATGAACAAGTCAGGAAATGACAGATGCTGGCGAGGATGTGGAGAAAGGGGAACCCTCCTACACTGTTGGTGGGAATGCAAGCTGGTGCAACCACTCTGGAAAACAGCACGGAGATTCCTCAAAAAATTGAAAATAGAGCTACCTTATGACCCAGCTATTGCACTACTGGGTATTTACCCTAAAGATACAAACGTAGTGATCCGAAGGGGCAGGTGTACCCGAATGTTTATAGCAGCAATGTCCACAATAGCCAAGTTATGGAAAGAACCTAGATGTCCATCAACAGATGAATGGATAAAGAAGAGGTGGTATATATATACAATGGAATACTATGCAGCCATCAAAAGAAATGAAATCTTACCATTTGCGACAACATGGATGGAACTAGAGCGTATTATGCTTAGCGAAATAAGTCAACTGGAGAAAGACAACTACCACATGATCTCCCTGATATGAGGAAGTGGAGATGCAACGGG